>ATSW01075797.1:0-10108 GCA_000444245.1 Botryllus schlosseri
ACAATCGTTCCATCTATATCATGTCCTTCTTTCGCAGTAGTCTAAACCGCAGACATTATTGAAATCTTTCGATGATTTGTGAATTAACTGATCTTACATATCTCTGCCCATGTGCTTATCTTCAGTTCGATGAGGCATAAGTCATTGGAGTACTCGATAGGTAATGAAAAACTTGGTGGGAACGAATTTAGCATCAATAAAAGTGCACGAGAACACATTTGTGGAGTTTCGCGATCGCTACAAACGGAACTGTTAGGTTTCTTTAATATTGGTGACCGCCTTGGTGAGCATAAGTACAATTGATAAACAAAAATAATGAGGACTAAAGAAATCGAAATCATCTTTAATACGAATAATTCCATCTTGACATTTCCCAGCATTAGTGGTCATTTTATACCCGATTCTCTTCTCGGTGTACTAATGTGATGCCATGTGCTATTCCCGAAGGCGTAAAAGATACGATAAAACCAACCTTCCAGATTAATAACATGTCTTCGAGTATCTTCTTAATGTGACTTTTAGGACAACATAATCCAATCTCTAACATATGCCTAATAACAACATCGCCAGTGGCGACTAGGACAGAAAAATGTTGTTATCGTATAAGGACTTACGAAGTTCCAATCGATGGTTTAATAAAATGTTTTCAAGGGATGATGCTCCAGATCTTATCAGGTTTGGCACATGTTTTATCTGGGGAAACAGAAACCGACGAATATATTCGATTAATTCATAGTCTTATGACATGATGTGAGCAAACATTTCCTTTAGGCCCATCAATCCTACAGGGCTTCACATACCGTCTTTTGATCAAACGGGTGTTGTCCAGTGGTGGGATTTTTCTTTTCGTCAGCCCGTTCTACCACAAATATTTTTCAGTCGATTATATCAGTGGTTTCCAACTGCCGGTCCATGATACGTTTCTTTTCGGTCCGCCAAATATGATAGAATTTTACATCTCAATTACAACATGTAAAAAGTTATAAATCGTGTTCAATAATTAGATCTATAAAATATCCACTTTTAAATTGATTCAAATGTTTGGAACGCATATTTTTCGGTTGGTGATGAAACAGATAGCTCGTTGACTTCTTCGGTCGTACTCTGTAATGATGCAAGCGTTGTTCAAAACTGTAGTATAGGCTACTATTGGTTTTGCTCAAGTTGTACGTGAAAGCAACGAAGACTTTTAGACAAACTTCGTTAACTTCCGACTGTGCAATTATGCGACACATTGGCAGTATAATAATATAGGGACTATATGGTAAACATCAGAGTCGCGATTATCTCAAACGACAGTAAAAAATCAAAATTTAGTGGCCTTTAAGAAACTTCAACCGAGCCACGCATTAACTAAAGTTTCCCATATTAAATCTGAATTGCACGCATGTGCTGTAATTAAATTTTGGGTCAATTTTTATTTCTGAAGGTTCACAATTCCGCCACATTGGTTTCGAAGTTTTACCGGTCCACGAGTGTCAAAAAGATTGCGAACCACTGGATTACGTGACAAAATGTCATTGACGTTGCTAACCGGTTACCTGATCTCAGCAGAAGTCGTGAAACGGTTCTATAGATCTGGTTCGAACCGGATGAATCTGACCACCGGTTTTCTCTTTGGATATACGAATGGATTTTTGTTCACCTGTTGGGCGCAGTTGCCAATCGATATAAGTTATCATTTTCACTTTTTCAAGATTTTCAGTCGTTTATTGAAATATACGCGGGTTCGCGTTCGTGAGGAAGCCTTACAGCGCAAAGTTTGTCACCCTGCTACATATCAACAATACAATCCCCCAAGGCTATTCAAGTCTCTCCTCTTTCACAACACTGCACTAACATTTAGCCTAAAATTGATCGTTTTACATGATGGCACACATGGTGACATGGCAGGTGCGTCTTGGTACCCGTAGTTGACGGTATCAAGTCACCTCATAACGCGTGAGATCTCCGTTATTGAGGTAATGACGCCGGAATCTAATGCATCCGTTGCATCCACACCGTGTTAGAGGTCGTCTAGACTTGGAAAGCAAAATCAGTTAGCTGTAAGCTAACGAAAGCCAATAAATGTGAGAATCTCAACTATTTGAGCTTCCTATTGCCATTGGTATGCAATATGCATTCATATACATTACACTGATAGGGAAAAGGTACAGGTGCCTCTAATTATTATGATCGACTTTCACGCCCTAATAACAATGTTTTTGAACGTCACAACGCCGTTTCTCGATTACATTTGCCTAGCCCCTACTGTATTCCTATATATACTATTTATAGTAGTAACAATGAGCGGTCGTTTCGTCATTTTATAGTTTATTTTCATTTTCAGGGACGTATTGTTCTCCAACTTGACTGCAACGATTTTGACGGCGATTTTGACTTTACTCTGCTTTTTCGGAATAATTATCAACTTCACCACTTTTATAACAATCGCTACGTCCAAGCTGCTCAGAAAGTAAGTAGTGTTCTATCGCTGTAATATTAGAATTCATCGTCATATTCCGAGTTCTGATCCCCGTAACATCTATTTGAACCTATTTGTTCTGTGATACAGGCCTTTCTGATAATCCAGTGTTTCGTAAACTTAATTCTATCGCATTCCAGGGATTCGATGAGACAGTTTCAGAGTTTCGGCGGAGTTCAAACCTTTGAAAACTCACCATTTATTACACTATATATGAGAATTCAGTACTCCAGGGGTATGGTAAATATTGAAACGGAGGAGAGTGCAAACATTGTTGCAAAAATTATGTGAAGGCGGCGTCTACCAATTTCAAATCGCAACATTCAGAAACTGTCTCAGGCAACTGCATCACTCCTTGCAGGCTCATTGTTACCGAGCAATTAAAACTCAGTGCCAAAGCCTCGTTGTTTGTGAGTGCTACCATTGTTCATACAGTTGCCGATTCTCATCTTTGAAGGGGATTTTTATGGAGGGGGAGTCAAGTGACCTGTGTACATTAAGGTTAATAACCACTAAGCTAATAAGTTATGCATACATCGTATGTTCATACATACTACACCCTATTGTGTTTCCCAGCCAGGAGTAATCCAGTGTTAGAATTACTGAGGATTGTAGAGGCAAACCTGCTGAACTCATAATTTTTATCATTTTCATGAAAGGAATGTCATGTTTGAAACTAATTCTTTCCGAAGGGAAGTTCATTCCGACTTATGTTCAGCTAGAAGTATGTGTTCTATAAATGCTCTTTAAAAGCCTCCCTTCACGTACAGATCACCTTCATTGTTTGAAACCAGATCGGTGTTCTAAAACTGTGGCTCTCGATACGATTTTGTTGGGCCACCGACAGCCTCTCAGACAAATTGCTCGTAAGCTCTTAAGTCATGTCCAATACATCACTACAAGGCCGTTAATGAACGTCTTCAGTGCTATATAAGTCACTATCTTACTGGTGGTGAAGAAAAAACTCTTTAAATCGTCGATTCAACTAAAAGTCATCGCAAGCGAAGTCGATGATTTATTTTTAGTCAACAGCTACCCGATCGGATAATTAGCATGCCATATCCTGATATTGGGTTTCATCCATCAAATCATCCATCAACAATAAACATGTGCATCGTCAATGATCTATTTGCTCAAACATTCCCACTCCAGCAGTTCATTCCGTTTTTCAGATCGCCATTCAACATATTTATTATGAGCATAAGCTTGTCGGATCTCATTTCCTCGTTGAATAGTCCTTTGCAAATATATAGACTGATTTGGGGATATCTGGAATATCATCTTCCCCTGGCAGTCTGCAAAGTAAGTACAGTTCCGTTTAGCTAACACACCCCCAGCAATAATTGCGTTCAATTCAGACGTATTCTATACATAAGACCTTAAGTTCGTCTATGAGAGTGTCAGGAAATCTAAAGTCATTGCGTGTAATTGTTAATTTCATAAATCACTAAAAGTATTCTCGATTTGTATCGCTGGTTAGCGCTGACAGGCAACAGTTCGGGATTCGGATGCAAAAAGCTGACTTGCAACACTTGTATATTGCTAAATCTTGATACGCACGTCTGCACTTGATTTTCAATGAGGTTTCTTCAGAATTGAATTTGCCGATCCTGATATACTAGTTCACCTATACAAAATGGACGACACGGCAACTTGGTTCGTAATACTCACTAAAATGTCGATTACGTAAACATACCATTCTTATAGCATTGAACATATTGTTGTTTCGTTCTTACATATATATATATACTGTTTTAACCTCAACATGTGGATCTTCATGATCGACGTATACCATCCGCATTCGTCGAAAAACATGTTTGTGTTGACTTGACACTAGATATCTTGACTCATCTCATTACACCCGGAATTCTCCCAACATATGTATAGCGTACTGGAAAACGTGCGATTACATCCAGCTCTACGTACCATTTTACATTAATCTTCGATGGTCAAATATGATGAATCTGACTATCTTTCGTGTTTTTGGTGCCTCTGTGGCTAGCTATCACAACAGGAGTAGCATGATACATCAACTTTTGAATACTACAATCAAATTCAGGTATTTCATTGCAGTATATTTACAAATATTACAATATGCGACTACAATTCGCAACCGTCGGATGTCGGCAGGTTACGATTTGTAAGCTATACGTATCGATGTACCTTTGGTATTCGCCTTATCTCCCGTTTTCCAGTTCGATGATCTCAGTATCGGTGCAGAATTTCTACATATATCACTATAACGACTTGCCCATGTATTGCCGGGTAAGCGGTGTCAGGGAAAGGGGAACCTATTCTGTTTTCCTGTTAATTATAAATTATATATTATAACAATACAACAAAGTACATATAACTTTATCTTGGACATTTTTTCATTCGGAATTGAAGGATCATACATCTTGCCATAAATGCGCTAATGAGTGGTATGGCAGCAACGAGTCGGGGTCCTCAAATAGCCTACTCTTTGGCATAATCAATCAATTCGAAAAAAACCGAACCTATGCGCCGGAATACAAAGTGCATACGTACCACGATGGCACATTTTCTATTTATCCGTCTTTCAATTTCAATATTGCTGGAGTTCACAAAATCGAATCCCGCCTATGTCGTACACGTGCATTCGTAGATCTCTTGAATAAATACTATACGACCACTGAAAACGATAGGTCGCTCTGCAATAAATAAGTTGAAAACTGTTGTCTTGTATTAAGATAACGGTCGGAGTGTATCAATGGACGACATTTGTTACAGTTCAGCACATCGTTGCCTTCAGTCTAGTCCGAGTTCTTGCCATCAAATATCCGAGGAAGCTGAGGAAATTCAATGCCTATTGGGCAAAGGTATGGCGAAAATTTGATCTCTATTACAGCACGAGTCGGGGATGTTTACCGCAATGAATATAATCTGAGAAATAATCTTCTATTTGATACAGTACAGTAATCCATGTACAGTTGTACACTGTGTACGTAGCACGCCCGAAGTTTTCAAAATAACAGCAATAGTTCGTATTTCAAATTGATTGGGATTTGAATAGTATATTGATATTGAGATGAACCCGAATATTGAAGTATATTGAAGTTCTGTACCTCCATGAAGCTCTTGGTTGGTATATCGAATACTTTCTATCGCTTAGAGCAGGGGTTCTAGACTTTCCTTGTATCACGGGCCGCATTGGAACAGAAAAAGACGCCGTGGGCCGCAGAAAATTTTTACCATGTATTTGTGGTCTAATATTAAATGTGGTCTTCTGTAGCCTATTTGCCAGTCGTATACGGGCATTTAGTACATTTTTATGCTTTCTAACACATTCGTAAGTTTGCAATTGCTTTTTTGTGAGAATATGCATCTGTCTGCGGTGCAAGTAAATCCATTCATGGAGCGTGCATTGCATTCGTTGCCAAGTCGGTATATGAGAGAGAGAGAGAAATAGTTATTGATTTGTCCAACCGTAAAGAAAATTTGTCCAACCGTAAAGAAAATAACATTGTCGCATGAAATCATAACAAGTAAATTAAGGGCGTATGACAGGGTGTGATCGATATGACTTTTGTTAGGATCAACTGGTCTGATCACAACTTCAAACCCTTCCAACAGAGAACCTAACTATGTTTCATTGCGTGAGTGAGTAAGTATAAAATTACGGTAACTTTTTCGTCACAGATGCCATTATCACTTTAAGCTCTCAGTGATATGAGAAGAAGTCAGGCGTTCGGGGTCATTCATGAGCAAACCAATCAACCCTTCTTTCCTGCCATGGCTGTAGCGTAGCCCTGCCCCAATAGTTACAGAAGTCAGCTTTGTCAAGTCGATGATTTACGCTGGTCCCCTCTCCACGTTGGCCATGCCAGCATTTACTCTGCAAATATGTCCAGATTGTCTACTCTGAAGTAATGCACCCAGATAATTAGCTATGCAATGTCTGTGGAGTCTGTGGATTCGTTCAATGCTAGGCGGCTAAAGTGAGTCTATACGCGGCAACATGTTTCAAAACCTGCGATAAAAGATCGACTGATATTGCTGTTACTATTCGGGTCACGGTTTAATCAGATAACTGTAGCTTAGAATTTTGTAAGGTGATGTTGTCCTTGCTGCTAAGCTTCGGAAACAGCGAATATTTGCACATTATGTTAAAGATTTATTGAGGTTTTATTAAAATAACAACTTCTCTAGCATGTTTTTGGGTTTAGCGTTATACCAAGCAATTCTGGAGAAAGCTTCTGTACCGTCGTATCGTCGGCAATTATGACAACTCCTCTAAATATGGATTTCCTGCTTGACACCTAGCTGGTAACGTTTTCTGAGATCAGGCGATGTGTATAACTATACAGAAGAAACTGTCGTGGCATCATTTTAAGCTTCTACGCTTCGTTACGACAACTGTTCTTCGACACATATGACACATCGGTTTTCAATCAATATCTGAGAGAACACATTCATTTTTCCACGCAGAGTTACAAATTCAATTTTCGCTGTTTAATTTCCCGTCCCTTGTTCTTGTTTCTGTTCAAACCATTCACGGCGAGGGAAACACTTTTTAAAAGTGTACTACACAATGATTCTCTTGAACAAGAGTCCAGCCGCATACCCATTCAAAACAATAGGCCTAACAATCAACTCAAGCGTATATCAAGAAACTAGAACACAACAATGAGTAATCAATTACAATTACAACGACAATTTATATGTAACAATACTGTGCCAGTAGTAATTGCGTTCATAATGAAAGACGTCGCGGGCCGCAAAGTAACCGTCTGCGGGCCGCGGGTTGAGAACTCCCGCCTTAGAGCAATATTAATCAAAAATTTTGCGACAAAGTTTTGGTCTTACTTGGTGAATCGCCATGTTTCATGCAACTAGTGTTCTGGTGGACGTTTTCGATCGCAATACCTCATGTTTTGGTAACGTACGTTGGTTCATAATTTGATAGGAATTAATAGAGGTTTAACTGCTCGTCTTACAATTCTGAAATACGTATCGGCGACGTTTACAACCAGATGACTTTTAACAGGTTGTGGCTGTTTTTATCTGGGTGGAAGTGTTCGTATCCTTTGCTTTATTCTATCTGATCGCTGCAACGGTGGTACCATATTCCCATGGAAGATATAAAACCTCCTGCACTGTGGTAGGCAATCGTTGGTAAGTTAACCAGGGGATTTTAGAGTATTACCAAAGAAACATGTATAACATATGCGTCTGAATACATGTGTTGCTTCTAAGTTCCGGCATTCAGTTGTTTATTACCCGTTTCAGCAGCCGTATTTGCCTATACAGATAGTATTAGGCCATTGGTTCCTCACCGAGGGGGAATTTTGAAATTTTAAGGGGGGAATCTGGCTTTGGCATTGTATCGGAAGATACACCAGGTTCACAAGGTTTTTAGATTTTTATGGTATAGAACTGTCAGGTAGAAATTAGTTCTTTACAATTGTATGTTTCTTTGGCGGATTTCAAGCTAGGTATATGTTTAAATGCCTTCCGTAGCTATTACACCCCCGGATAAAGTGAAGCTCACGAGACGATTTCGTTGGGTCCGCGACAGCCTCTCCACCAAATTGCTACTAAGTAGGAAAACGTCTAGCCGAACTCAGCACAAGGCCGCTATTGAAATTCTTTAACTTTTTAAGCCAACATATGGGCTAACGTGAAAAACATACCGTACCAAATTCATCGATTCAACTCAAGTTCATGGCAAGCGGACTTCGTGATTTATTTATCGTCAGCGGCTACCCGATCGGTCAAAAGCAGGTCAAATTTGACTGTACTTTACCAAAGTTTAGTGCGGTCCCCATTTGCCATAGTTCGGGCATATCTGAATATGTTTGGCCATTAATTGCTCAGTCAACACATGGTTGCGCGTTAAAAAGCATATTTTTTAGTCACATGACACTTTTTATAGGGGGGGATTTTAGCTCAAATATCGGCCAAGGAGGGCACGAGACGAAAAAGGTTGGGAACAACTGTATTAGGCGCTGACCATGAAATGGGTGTTTGGGGGCGCTGAGAGCAAATGGGCTGCATAGAGTGTTGAAACAAATTGATTTATAAACCAGTTAAATTCGCAGTAAAAATGCATAATAGATTCAGTAAGGACAATCTAGGGTCTTCCGTCTATTCATTCAGCTGTGCCGGAAAAGTCCATTGTTACTTGACAATGTTGATCCTGCCCATCAATGGACTAATTTAGCAGTTGACAGCATCCCCGAAACACATGGCTCATATTGTGCTATGAGAACTACGAAGTATTTGATCAGTTTTTGCTCACTGCAAGGTGTGATGGCTTTTCAAGAGAAACTGTTTTGTGCGATTTTATTCTTTGTTTCAAGCGATCGTGGATTTTCCAAAGCGCTGGTACCGTGGCCTTCGACACAGCGTTCTGGTTGCGAAAAATGACATCGCTCCTATACTTGACTGGCATATTTTCCAAAATCTATGAGTAGAATATATCCGTTCTTAGTAATGATGAAAACTGATAAAGGTGAAAATGGAACTGTCCGGATTCAGTGATAAGCCCACGATATTTCATCGAAATTTTGCGACACTTGAACTGTTCCAATTCTCAAGCTTTCATGTGCTACCGGTACAGCTCGAATACCCGATTTTGATGGAGAAACATAAATCAAACATCTAACAAAATTACGTGAGGATATGGTGATTTCAGGAAATATTGCAATTAGAAACTCTTCACTGGAAAATCAATCCGCTATATGTGAAGTTTCCGGGAATGAAATGGTTTACTAGCTGATTACATTACATTACGTGTTTGGTAGAACGTGTTTTCAGTGCCGTGACAAAGTTTCTAGCTCACAGCCGAAACCGACTTAACAGTAAGCCTACATGAAGTGGACACTGAAAATTTTTGAATGATATTGTTCCTATCAAAACTCAAACCCGATATGACGAGGATGGTGATAATAATACACCACCTTCATTCGTCTCATTATTAGCTTTCGTTTTATAATTTAGCCGTGGTGAGGGAGTGTCGGGGGGCGCTGTCACTTTATTCGTTGTCCAGGGGGCAATAGCTCGAACAAGTTTGGGAAACACTGATTTAAATCGTTTTTATTGTTGTATGTGGGGTCTGTGGTGCTCTTGTACACCAGTTCGAACTTAACCGTCCGCTCATTTAAATTGATCGGGTGACTAATACGAATTCAATATAAGGTTGAATAGTGCATGGACTCAACAATAAGGCTTGTATTGTCATATCGACATCGTTTGTAAGTCTGACAAAATTTCCAAATATCTTCTTTTGTCGGCGAAGATTTGGCACACAAAGAGCAAGTGTTCAACTGTCTTTTCTATCATGCACTTGTGGCATAAACCATTTTCGTGGAAATTTATCCGATGAAGATGCGAATTTGAATGTGCCGATTTCAATCTTAGTATTATAATAGAGTCACTTCGTGAAGAATTTAGCTAAACACGGCTTATTTGAGTCGTTTCAAGCAGGGATTAAATCACGAGGTGAACGATATAAATCGTAGTTTTGTCTCAACGTCATTATATTGGGCTATATCTAATACAATCCATCCCATTTTGGATAACGCTTCATCAATGACGACCGACCCGTGATATGGAAAAAGGAGTGACGGACTTCCATAATTTTAGAATCGGTCGTTTGCTGAATAGTTATTACTAGGGCGA
>ATSW01075801.1:0-15950 GCA_000444245.1 Botryllus schlosseri
TGACAGGGTGGGAACATATTGGCACCAGCAATTTAACTCAGAACGTCACCGTTTACGAACTGCTGCTAGAAGATTTACACGAAATGTATCTTTGCACTGTCTCTATCCACGTGGTATCGAGGTCAAGCGTCATCGCTTCTTTATCCTTTGAGAAACTTCTGAAACGCGTTACTGTAATTCGCGGTTGCCCGTTCTTGACGCGATCACGCAGGAACGCAGAGAAGGAATTCAGCTAGATTGTTGCCAGTTGTCTGTTGGTTGGGGTATGACAGTGATAAGTTCACTCATGCAATGTCACATGTCTATCAAGAACTGAATTTCTATTTTAGGAATTTCAAAAGGGTAGAGCAGAAGCACTTGCGTATGTAGTTCACTTAGTGACGGCCAACTGAGGTACTCGAGAAAATCAGGTATATAGCCCAGTGTTTGTTACCGACTGCCCCTGATAACGGGAAATGATGATATGCTCACCTGAACCTCCTAGAGTCGATGGCAAACGTAAACACTGTGAATACGGAGCTGAAGAAACAAAGCCCTGCCCACACCAGCATCCACGTATCAGCGAAACTTTTCTCTTGCGCTGTGAACATCCCGTTTTCGTAGCCGCATGGTAAAGCGCATTTGGTGTTGTCGATTACGATCTCCGGTTTGCTGCAAGATATACTTCAATATAACCTATGCAAAACGCGGGCAAAGTGGTCATTTCATTGGTTATGCTATACTAAAGGAATTGTTGTGGATTTTGACAGCTATTTAGGGCCTGGGACAAATGCCGCATATCGCTCGCCTTTTAACACCTGACCGATAAAGTCGCTCATAGTCGCCAGAGTTTTATTTTGATTCTTGGAAATAATTCGGCCGTCATCGTTTGACAATAGAATTGCTTCATTAATACGCTATATTCAGGCTCGAATGATGTGTCTAACATTACATGTCCCCAGAGATAGACGCAGTAGTCAGAGTTGGAGCTCAAGAAGAAGGAGAAGTTGATTTCTACTCAACTACAAGTTGAAGCAGCAATTTACCAGACATGACAAACCTACTTCAAGTAGAAGTAAGAAGTTAACAGTGAATAGTTAACAAGTACTCAAGTACTTGGTGTCCACAAGTATATTCGGAATAGGCTTCACGTGTACTTTCAGAGCTATGGGCAATTATTTTTATGAGAATGAGAAGCAGGAAACACGTTGCCGGGCCAAGTCAAAAGTTTGCGCTATATTCTCCGGCGTATTAATTTTTAAATGTCGACAGTTCTAGTTGCGAGTTTTAAAAAGTGCGTAGTTCAAGTTCCAGGTCTATTTGCGGAATTTGAAAAGTCAATAGTTCTAGTTTTAGTACTAGTTGCTAGTTTTTGAAAATCCAGTAGTCAGTACAAGTCTGTTGCAGCGTTGTAATGACTCGAGTCATGACTCGACTCGAGTCCGACTCGAGTCACGATTTTCTGATGACTCAACTTGACTCGAGTCATTTTCTCAAAATACGGAAATGACTCGACTCGAGTCAATCTGTGTATTGACTCGACTTGGACTCGAGCGGGGCCTACGATAACTAAGTTATCGTAGGCCCCGACTCGAGTCATTGCGCATGACTCGAGCTGAGTCATATGACTATAGACTCAGACGGCCAAGACCGACATTTCATTGTCATTTCGAAGAATAGTAAAGTAACCCTACTATTGGGATTTCGTATATTGGTACTGGTACTTGAGAATGCGACCAGAAACTGCTAAAAGTGAGGGAAATTAGTATATTATAAATGCGAACCATTCGATATCAACAAACAGAGTTATAAAAAATAGGTTTAACTTTGACTGGAAACTGAGCAGTCAACACAATGACTTGGACTCGGACTCGAGTCATAATACCGTGACTTGGACTCGGACTTGACTCGGTGGTCAATTGCAAATGACTCGACGTGACTCGAGTCAAAACTATGAAAGTGAGATTGACTTGATAATCGGAGCCTGTCGATTTGGTTACAATCCTGGTCTGTTGACTACTCTCAAAAATCACAAGTAGTCTATTACTTAACTGCAGGCATGTATCATATTTCATCACTCTCTCTACTCAAGTGTAATTTATATCCCTTGCTTTCCGCGGCGAAGCTTAATAGGTATTGGCAAGATCGAGTACTTGAGTGATTCGATTTAGATTCCAGTACTTGCGCCCAGACCCAGTATAATCATCCCATGGCGCAAGTTATTACTTCACTCACCTGCATCTTGGAATCGGCTGCTGGGTCGCTTCTTCAGTTTCCTGGTCGCCCTCCATACATAATCTGTCCGGCTTGTTCTCGGGCGGGAATTCCGAGCAGTTGAGGTGATCGGGTATCGGCAACCCGAACGAAACGATGATATGCCGGCATTTGTCCATTACGGAATGGCACATTGCCTCACACGGACCTGATAAGCATTTTATTGAACTTATCATTTCTATTCTGAACACGCTATTGTTATTGTTGTTGATTAGTCATGACCGTAACTGCCGCTCCCCAAACCTCCCAATTAGGGGGGAGTCGAAAGGGGCTCGTACATATTTCGTAAACCACCATATAGTAGATATATTTTAGGACAGATTTATTCCACTTGCAAATTTACTTCGCAATTCGCGCGATTGAATGTCACTGGATTTCTTGTTAATGATATGAGTACCCTCGCCTTCTCAAAAGTTAAAATCAATAAGAATACTTCACAGAAATGAGCTTAATTGTATTCGAAATTACGAAAGAACGATGTATTCCTATTAGTATCGCTTCGAGACCGTTTGACACCGTGAGGATGCATTAATCTAGGGCAGTGGTCGGGAACCTATGGCTCGCGAGCCATATATGGCTCTTTTGGGTATAAGATATGGCTCTTTGCGAAATATTTATTTTTGTATTGAATTGATCAATATTGCAACGAGTTGTTGGTAAATTTTAATCACGGTTAAAATAATTATTCTCGTGGCAGTACAAACATGTCTTTGACAGGTAAAGACAACGTCGTCTTCAGGATTAGGGGCTCAGACTCACCTTCAAAATCATCAAATTTAAGTTACTGTCACGCCGGCGGCCAATAATACTCGCGAATTCTATGTACCCGACTCGAAATCTTGAATTGTGCGATGCGTTGATTAATCAAATAGCATAGCGGACACGGCGCCGCCCATTTCAAAACGCAGTTTTTAAATACACGTTGTTTTTCTGATCTACGTTGCGAAATGAACTGTTGTGAATATGACAATTACAGACTAGAATTACAAACAACGTCATAGCTATCCACGTTCTTGATCGGTAAGTACAGCTCTGTGTAGTGCCGGCGATAAAATGTGGCGTGTAGCGCAACTTTATGTAACTGCCGAATACTTTGAGAAGTCGATTAAGTATTTAGATTTTCGTAATCAGTGTGACAGTCACATTCGATTAATAACAGTTGTAATAAATTCTAAGCTACATATGAATTGAGTTATCAAGGGGCCCGTCTGTTCTATACCTCTCGTTTCGATCTTTATTTCCGAACAATTAATAACAGATTTTACTGAGAAAATATGGCGCACACGAGGAATCCCGTGTTGTGAGTTCGAATTAGTGCTATCATGACGTCATGAATTTTCAATCGTGACGTAACAGTTGATTGGCATGTATGGCTCTTTGGGAGTTGAGATGGAAAAAATAGGGCCAATATGGCTCTTCGGACAAAAAAGGTTCCCGACCACTGATCTAGGGGTATGCGATCTGCTGGTGTGGGACATTCTCAAGAACCGGTATTTCAGCGTCGGCCATCTTCACCGGCAGACAGACATGTCAAGACATAAAGTTTCGGCCGGCATGCGATTCCACGATGTGTGTTACAGAAAATGATAGGGGGCGATAAAACCTTGGCCCAAAAGAAAAGACATCCGCACTTCGGTTAAAACCTTCGATATTGAAATGTCCAGTCGACGAAATGGCCAGTGCGCAACAGTGTCCCATGTATTAGGAGCCTCGCGGTGCAAATGCCACCCACATCGTAAAATAATGCGAGTTTGGAGTATGGTCTGGTGTATGAGTGTGTTCGATATACCAATATCAGCGGCAATCTGTCCTGAATTTCACAAATCAAGAACATTCTTCAAAAAACGTATTAGTAACATTTACAAGGGCCCCTCGAAGCCAACTCCCGAATACTGATTAATCGTCTTATCATTGTATCAGTGCTTTTCAACCTTTTTGAGCACCATCCGCAAAAGGTAACTCGGGTGCTGTCGCGGGTCAAAATTATACTCTTCGCGAACCATGTTTGTGTTGCGACCCATAATATCTACCTTGAAGGGAAAAATATTTGCATTACAGTAAATTGATGCAAATATGAGTCTGGTATATAAGAATACTGGTATTTACTGCCATCTTCATGTCTCGCGACAGTCAAACCGTCACTATACGAAATCATGATGATTGTTGACAGAAAGCTGAAAATCAATTTTCATCGCGTGTCGTAGGCGGCGTAGACGTGCTGATTCAGTATACATCTATATGTTGAAAAAACCCCAAATTTTCGAGGAAATTTTCTCACGTCACGGTATTGAAAGGGACTTAGGTCACAGTGATTTGGCTTAAGACCGAGAATTGGCACTAGTGGAGTTTTTGAAACCCATCTTAAACCTGTCAGGTATTTCGATGCGAAAAAGCAATAGAATTATTTAGTACTTACTCGTGCATGTATAGCTTATTCAGGAATGCCGGGAAATGGATCATCCATAGATAACCCACTAAACACCACAAACTGTACTGTACCAAAGCGACATGCCACTCTAAACGTCATGCTCGTGAGCGAAATTATGAAATCGCGGCGTCATCAGTATGAATGTATATTTGTACATCAGTTTCTAATTTGTAAAATCCTGATAGCCTGGTAATGCGTTTACCAACCGAACCTCAAAGGCAGTTTTCAGCTAATCAACGATAGTAAATTTAGCTTACTGAAAACAGACTAGGTCGGAATCGTACTGACTACTGAATTCTACTTATTTAATTACTCTTGAATATGCGCGTTATACATACCGTGAGAAAAGAAGAAAAGTAGGCCTACTTAGCAACAATAACAATAACAAAACCCATATAATAGTCACAGTGGTCACAGATCCAATGGATTGATAATGATAGTGGAAATGGGAGTTTGACCGTTCACTATAATATCGGATGCGAGATATCTTTCTGTCAATTTCAGAAGAGGTGATTCGATTTGTAAGCAAGTACAAGTGTCTGATTCGAAGCCGCTGCGATTCTATATCCCTAGTATAAGATATCGATTTTGATCTGGACAATATATGATGGTGATTGATTGAATTCAAATCTTGCATCCTGACCCGGATTCGGCTCTAAAATATCGACAAAATACTCACCGATAGGGTACGCAACCGACGGGTTGCACATCGGAAAATACACGGTGCACAGGAAGAAAGTGAGATTCCCGTGGCACCCGTACTGTATGAGCGGTTGGAACGATCCCAACGTCATTTCCGCCTCCCTCTGCGAGTTGTGACCGAGCTGGTTCGGCATCTTCGTCATGTTATATCCGATGTTCTTGCAGAGACCCACGTGTATACGCTGACACTCATCCGGGCTGGCGAAATCCGCGTAGCCAGGGATGTCCGGAGGTTTCATTTTCGGCAAACCTGCAGACTCGACGTGATGTTGGCGGCGTTGTCTCTTGGATTCTTTAGCTCCGTAAACGTTTATCAAAAGTGTGAATATGACTACATGCTTCATTGTGGTCCTCCGTAGACTTTTCGTCATCATATCAGACGTTGGAACCGCTACATTCGGGGTCTTATATCCTACGCTTCACGGTAAAGAAGTGCTTCACGACAATATGCCGTCGCAGACAGCAATAGCCTCTTATCGTTTATGAATAATCCACTAATAGCGGCGTCCGATTCTTGCTTGCCGATCTTGAGTGGGACCGCAAGCGCACTCGAAATATTGGAGTACACTATCCCCGCCGGACTAAAGTAGGTTATCGAATCGGTTATCGAATCTGTAAGTTATTTCTGTCACAATGGGAGGAGCACTGTTGAGATTTTATCGACAAATATTTTCGCAGTGTTACGATAATTGTGGACCTTGGCGACAAAGCGTAGCGACGCGTATTGTTTTAAAATTCTGTATACGTTGGAAATGATGACTGAGCGACATCGCCCTGAGTGATTTTAAACAGTTTGCAAATTACGCCCGCAGTCTCCATAACGTTCCGTCCGTTACTGCCGACAAACTGTAATGGAAATAGTCGCTGGCGCCTTTTTAGTCGAAGATTATGCTAAAACAGGTAAAGTATAAAGTAAACATATAAATATTCGATTATGTCGATCAAACAAGTATTTAAGGACGCTCTTAATCTTTTCAGCTATAGCAAACCGGGAAAATTGCAAGCTACATAATATGGACCGCTAAACTTTCAGCAACATGTATGCTAAGAGTGTAGTTGCGTGAAAAGTCTGCAACTGAAAACCGATAATTGGGACTTTAGTTTAAATGAGAAATTTGCTGCTTTTTATGATAACACACCTGTTATGCGCATAGCTGGTAGTTCTATTGAAGTTTCTGCGATGCTAAATCCTGCTAAAGCCACCAACCAGATTTTATCTGTTTGGTTGTTTTTTTGAAAGAAAAATGACTTCGCTGTTTTCTAGATTCGATTATCTTGCCGCTAAATTGTACTGTCGAAGTTCGACACATTTTTTTGAAGTCATTTTAGCTCAAATATTACTGGTTTTAAACGACATCTAGGCTACTTTTCAACGGTTTAGTAGGCCAGGAGCTGTATATCACCTCAATACGTTCTAAATACGCTCCGAATTTGTAAACAAGTTTACGTTTTCGTGCTTTATTTCTATAATTAATAGATAATAATTTTTTTTTGAATACATTTGCTGGACAGGTCGGAAAGATGACGCGGACCGGCGGTTGAGAATCACTGGTTTAGGATGATGCGTCTAACACTATTAGCCACAGAAACGTACGATACCTGAGAAATTTCGGGAATTCATCCACGCCATAGCAATGAAGTTACATACGTTCATTTTCGATCTCAAATGTGTCAATCTAGTTAGGAAAGGCACCGTTTCACCGATTTTTCGAATGTTGCCCGATGTCCAGGCTATAATTACTTGTGAATAGTAAACTACTTTTGACGTTAAAACCTTATAAACTATCTCCCTAGCTCAATCTCTCTCTCTCTCTCTCTCTCTCTCAACGCGGAAACGTATTGATTTATAAGAAATGAAGACTCAGAACGGTGTTTCATGGTCGTCGGAACATACAACAACGACGCATGTATACAAGCAGAAGATCTTCACTTCAATAAGTACTGCGGTTGGGCAGATCACAGTTTGTCGCGGGCAAAAATTATGCCTCTTGGTGATCAAAGCGACTTTGTTCCTTAGCTGCTTGGTGCTTATACTGGGCTGCGGATATCCTACCTGTCAGTATACTTCACTACCGACTGCTACTTCTATAGGGCCATGCTGACGTTGTGTTCTGTTCGCATAGAATTTTCCACAATATATATCGGGTAAATACGTTATTCACTAATAAATATAAGCTTACAACCCATGCTACTGTGTCAATTTGAGAGAGTCCTGTACTCCACAATGTCAGAAAATAGATCGAGCGACACTGTTCTCTCCACGCCTATAGTACGTAAGCCGTTAAAGCCTTCCTAATCCCGTACTAAATTCGATAAGAATACCCAGGAAAACACGGCTATATTCAAAGGCAATTGATAATACGTCGTGGTCCCCGTGTAAGCTGCAATGAGGGTTCACGCTGCGATTAACCAGTTCCTTAAGGATTAGCATCCATGAGAACGGAAAATACTCAGTTTGCAGCCCGGATATTCCAAGAATTGTATTTTCACTTTAATAAGTGCCCGGATCTTACCAAGCTTGGCTGCTTAGTGCTTACTTATCGTATGGATTAAAAAAACTGCTCAGTTCAACTGCTCGACTGACGTTAAGTGGCTCAAATCATATTTTTTGCTACAGAAAGTGACACGAGAAAATTATTTGTAGGAAAAAATTTTTTTGGGCGCGCGCTCAACTTCTACTTTTCTGTGGTCGGCGTGTACTTTATTGTTTTATTGTCGTCATCTGATATCATAAAAATTGTCTTTGCGTTCATACTTGTTTTTAATAAGAGTGATTTACGTTACAACATTACCACATAAACATTTGAAGGTAGCTATTTTGTTGATTTGGTAGACAGACAAAACTCTAGTACCGGTAACGGAGATTTACCCTTCAATGCAGATATGATAGCTTTCAGTGTTTAGCGCAAACTGATAGTGTATGCCTGCGGTAAAACGTTTCTCCAATGATAATAATCTGCGCGCCTTTTCAAAATTGCATCACAGAGTTATAGAAACCGATAGCGGGTACCGTTCTGTATCTACTATAAACGGTGGGCGATTGAAACATCCTTGGCAAACACAGGCGCAACTGGACAAAGAGGAGTTCCGACCCGCACAATCCAATGGATACGCTACGGTCGGATCCCGTAACCTTGTAATCTTATTACGAAAAAGTAACAGTGATGGCTGGATTTATCGAAAAAACTCGAAATCGGGCTACTAACATAACAGTAAAAAATAGCTGGTAAACATCGCGAAATGCGAAAAAATTCAGGTTATTCAAAAAATGTTGACACGAACATTTCACGTGCAAATTCTGCTTCTGCATGGTTTAGTAAATGTATTTTGTCCCTTCTCTCACCCTGATATATTTTTGCTCAATTGTACAAGACTATAAGCTATATCACAAATCCACTTTTTCGCGGGATGCACAATACACAGTGCACAACTTCACGGCCCTGCTGTACAGGATCAGGATTTTGGAAGGGCTATAACTTCATCGGTAACAAGACTGATTTCGGGCTTGCATTTTGATTACGGTGTCAAACTCGCATCAAGAGAATAGGCAGGATTACTACATCATGAAAGTAAAGTAGAGATTTGTTTTCTTCGACTTCATTTGGTTGCTACATCTCACCTGCGGGCTCTGTAACGTGTCGTCTTTATACCCCATTATATATCATTGAAAACGTCAAGGTCTTGGCTCGGTCTAATTAGCGAATAATCCCGAATACGATCCGAAAAGATTATATATTAGGTTTTAAATACACATAAATTTCTATACAAGACATACCTATAAGCTGAATTTTTATTTCAACTCCGAATCCGATAGTCAATGCTCATTATCTGCTTTGTAAAGCAGTTTTTCAATTTGAGATCACGTTAGCATATCAAGATATCCTCCAAGTCCAAACATATATTCCAGCGCGATTATGACCATAATATGACTACGACTATGCCTAACTGAGAGTCACAAGGGCTGAGCACAATGAGTAGTCGAATTTTAATGATTCGAGTCGAGTAGTAAAGGACGATTTTTTCCAGTACTGAAATTATACGCTACTCGCCACTGAAAGTTAATTTACTAACGGAAACGAAGAATCACATTTATAACGTATCAACCAAGCAATAATTTGCATATAGGCCTATAGTCTGTCTTCTTGCAGTATGTTTAAGATAGCCACATCTGTGCACCATACACTCCCGATGCAGAAATTCTGATGCATTTCGTGTATTTCACAAGTAACTACACGGCGACACGAATGATATCGAGCTCAACGAATAAAATAACGGAATACTTACCAGAAAAGACCGACTGCTGAGATTTTTACATTGCATACCGTCGCTACGCAGGGTATCAGCATTTCCAATCAGATTATCAAAATTTGGGTGACTATAGCGGCCTAATTCTGCGCAAACCAACAACAATGAGGCGATTTGCTCAAAATTCGTCAAATCAGGCCCGAAAAGAATGTAATGATCTTGATCAAACAGCGCTGTCAAATCACAAATATACCGGTTACGGCGGTTACCAACTAACCATATTCGAAATCTACCAATTCCAATTCCACACTAACACGTCAGAAACATTGGCGATATCACCGTGAAATATCAGTTACTTGAAATAAAATACCCGGACATTAGGAAAATCTTGTCCACGTGTCTTAAAATTTGTGGATATCAGCCTCCCGCTCGAGCTGTCTAGCATATCGCGTCCTTATCTATACTTGGAACTGATGGACGATATTGTCACTTCAAGAAAGAGGTTTTATGACTGTATACGACCTGTTAAGTTCTTACTAGTCGTGAAAATATGCACAATGAGCAGAATCTAAAGTTTCTACTCCTGTGGGTCTGGAAACGTGAATGACAAAAACCTTGCCGCCTGTGATCTGAGCTCAAACACCGATTCACGGGTTTGTTACATGCCTGGTAATGCGCCTAGAAGCTGTAAAATGAGTCCTGGTGTAGCGTCAATCGTGACGCATTTCATTGGTTACGTCAAATCCCAAATACTGTGACTTCAGCTGTCCACTCAAGCCAGACTACTACGGAAAATTTCTAAATGCGACACAGATCAATTTCAAGCCCTTTCATTAGCAAATTCTTACTCCTGCGCTTTTGACTTAGTGAAGGTAAAATACAGAAAATGCAAACATCACCACAACGACAAACTGTTCAGTTCTTAAACTATTCTTAGTGAAGTGAGTCAAGTGACTATATGACCTATGACTTTAGACCCCTTTTACTTCTATTCGAGAAGTTTGGCAGACAAAACTATTTAATATTTATAATTCGCAGTTTGATAAGTATGCGAGTCAGATTGACATAACAACCGCGAGAACAGACACCGTATCACGCCAAGTTCGCACTTCGCAGAACTGCCGATGACTGCGTACGCGAGCGACAGGCGGAATACGTCACACGCGTCAGACTTGACGTTGCAAAGTGAGCTACCTGTGGGGCCTTTCAATAGGGTTCGACATGGTTCACGTTTAATGAAGATTTTAATCTTTGAACTGTGGGGATTGTGTTGGAAAATGTTTCCATTTGCTCGTCTGCGATTGCGGCGACGAGTAACAAGTCGTGTTCAATCTATCAACGGCATTTTGTCGGCATGCGGTGCCTTCAAAATGCATGCCATCGTTGGTATGTACGTTTTGTTGATGAAAGAAGGCGTTTCTTGTGCGTATCGCCTGGTATACTGGAGTGCGGACCGACAATAAAACACCTCCGAGTTGAAATTATCGCGTGGTTCACCAGGGTAGGGAGACTCAAAGTGACGGTGTAATCATGTATTTCTTTATAAATAAAACCACGTCATATCTAATTCATAATAGCCCTTGTCAATCTAATCAACAACGCATTAAATCCGAGTAGTTTACAGCGTCAAAGTATCCACTCCTGGTATGCTCAGCTAATAGGACATGTTATGTTGTATGTCACTCCTAAAGACGCTGCTCATTTGGAGGCAAGCCAGAAGTAGCCTACCGTACTCAGAGTCAATACTTGAGGAGCTGCTTGGAGGTACAGAACTTCAATATACCGTTGAATAGTATATTCAATATTGATATTGAAATTAAACCGAATGTTTTCGGTCGACACTCGTCAGTGGTAGCCTAATTGTCAGCAACTAGTAGTGAATTGGAAATAACATTGTTAATTATAGTGATATACAATGGTCTTATCAATTCTCTACCACTTGCTGACCATTACGAGTGTAAGCCGAAAACATTTGGGTTCATTTCAATATGAATACACTATTCAATGAAGTCAATACAGTTGCTAATCCGAGGAAACTTTTCCTAATTTCAAGTAATTAGCTAAAATGATAATGCAGACGAAGGCTCAATACTTTTCAGCACATACGTGGTGGAATAAAAATCTTCTCACTCGACGCCATGTGAAAGAGGCTTTCTGCGTTCGCTAATAAATGCTTAAACTTAGCATCAAGCCTGAATTAACTGAACGTATATCCACATTCCACATACTACCTGATATGAGCGTTATCGGCTACTAAGTACTGTTTCGACTTCGATAACAATTAGGTTTTATTGGAAATAACTCCAATGTTCGTTTCAATCGTTCTTTGATTTGACGATAAGATTGGCGCGTGTTAAAAAGTTTAAGAACAACTGATCTAGCGAGACGTCAAGGTTCATTGCGTCGTTCAAGACATGTTTGCATGTGGCTTATATTTTATATATTTGTTGTTAATCGTACGGCCGTTGAAAATTGGAATCGAGCGTCTACCTGTTAGGAACGCTATTGACGAATGCCGTCAGTCAACACTCTATCGACGACAGATCTAGCGTATCCCGCACGGGTCATACAGCACATCGTGATACGCCACGAGACGTAATAAGGTAGTAGAATGGGGATTTGCAGCCATGGCACTAGTCGCGTTTAGTTATGCGTCGCGGTCATTGTGTTTGTGCTTATATAAAAAGCCGGAACGTGACTCCTTTTTGTACTGGAACCCCACCAATTAGGGGGCAAGCTCGAAGAGGGCCAAAAATAATTTCAATATTTTGTATATGAATATAAAATAGGGTACTTTGAGACAGATTAATGCGACTTACAATCGACAATCAATATGAATTTGCCCTATAGTTTGCGGTGCCACATGAACTTGAGTGATTTGACCGCAATGAAGTGAAGTGAAGTGAAGTCTCGGGGGCGGAACAATATATCGATGCACATTGCATACATAAATGTATTATCCATAAACGACATAAATGGCGGAGTCTCTGAGAAGGTGTGTTGATCACAACATGGGGTATCCCAGAAAAGTGTTTTGGAGGGGCCTGACAAAGTGTTATTACAGCCCGGATGACAACACACAGCACGGCGATGCCGCCGCAAGAGCCTACTGTAGATAAGTAAATATATCCCCGACGCCAAAACAGTCATTCGTTACATTAATATAGTAGAAGGGAGAGGTTGCTTATCGCATGTTAGCCTATTCCATCACGGTTCATAAGAATTATACAAGATCACGAGTAGTCACTGGGGGTATTACGCACGATTTTAGTTTGCAAAATGGAAAACACAGTAGCAAACATAAGTATCACGATAAACACAAAAGCTAATGTGATTATTATTATTAAAGAAAAGCGAGCGATTTATCAATAGAAAAAAGATTATTTGGGAAGACTTACAGATGAGCGATCTACGATGGATTAATCAAGAATTCAGGTGCTGACCTAACGGGAACTTATCGAGGAAGCGGGGCTGATCATTGTGGGGGCAGCGGAGATAATATCCCGGAGTGAGTGTCCGCGTAAATCACTATGAATTCGCACCTGTACAAAGTGCTATTTTTAAACCGGAGATGAACCCAGCGAAATTACCGTACGCAGCATTTGATCCACTCTCATTATTTTCCACAAAGTGCAGGATACGAAACAGTTCAAGATGGTGGAAATCTAATGACAGAAGCTATATTTCTGACTGCTTACAAAGCACAAATGTGTATTTCATTGCTTTAAAATATACTGCGGTCATCTACATCTTAGACATGATACATTGACATCTACAGCGAACACGAATTTTTCGGACAGAATGGAGAATTCAGGCGGAGATTAAGTCACGATGGGACTCCAATTTTTTCGAACCGGACTTATGAATCCAGAATAATTGCGACCAGTACAGGTCATGAAGATCTACCGCGCACGATTGCAATACACTGCCACTTCGAATTTATCACCGACCTACCATCATATTTATTGTCAATAGAATTTTCCCGGACAAAGCGCCTGAATGTCTTTTACACATATCTGGCGTCGAATCGTGGGCGATCGTACTAATAACGGTGCGGCATTTGCATAATCGAATAGCTCAGTGGTAAAATGTCGAATTGAATTGCGGCGTGCCATCTGACACTCTATTTTCGGCGATTCCCGCTGCGCGAAAAATTTTATTCGCTCTCCGCCTCCTGTGCTCCGTAAATCGTAAACGCAGAGGTCAAATTGGACAAGAAATGTACCCTGCGTTGCAAATTGAACATTCCCTGTATGGGTGAAAGATGTGAACTTGCCTTTGGTTTCTGACTTGATAAAAACTTATATGAATATTCCCCCAAATTCAATTATTACTTGGACTAGTGAATTTGTTTGAGGGTTTGAAATCGGAATTTCGAATAATTTTGAAGTTTTATGCAACTTCTTAATGCATTTGATGAAATAGGTACTTGCATTGGAGCATGATACGAAGTGAATACATGGTTTGCGTTCCTACTGGGTTTTGAAGTTGAAATTCTGAAAGGGATAGAATCAGGTCTGATCATCTGATTAGAGCATTTTGGTTCCGACACACCACCTAAATAGACCACATCCATACATTTCGCTGTTTCAAGTTGTTTTTCAAATTACAGATAAGACAGTTTGAAGGGATTACCACAGTATCGGAATACAGGAGGATACTGATGAGAAACACTTAATATGAAAAGTCCGACTCGATTCTAGTCGGGGACGGGGAAGTTCGAACTCTACTCGGGTAAGCTGACATGTGACATGATAAATTCCATAACGCGAGTTGCTAATTGTGCAGAAGTGAATATTTTAGCGATAACGAAGTAACTTACAATGCGATACTTTTAGTGATCTGCCGTACCTTCCATATTTCTGGGTGCCACGGGGTGGGGGGAGGAGGTATAAGTGCGAATTTAACGCGCCTTAGTCGAAATTAAATCCGGTGGTGTAAGCGAATCGATGCTGGATAAGGACTGGGTGAATACCGACAAACGGAGCCACAGAATTTAGCTGGAATTTTGCCGCTACATGACAGACACCTTCCGCGAAGGTTATGTGCTCACTTGCCTTGTCTCAAGGGAACAACCGCAATTGTACTTGTAATGGTCCGTAGCCACGCATAAATATCCCAATGTAATTTCGCTTCACCCTACTTCAACGAAACGTGATTAGGGTTAGTCTAAAGAGATCAAAGGATTTCTGAAAGTCGGCTGCACTTGAAGTATCGCACATGAAAGCGAACACCGGCTCAAGCTCATTGAGAAACTGATATTGGCAACAATTCTAAATTAATTCCGTCACTGCGAGCAACGGTTGGTCGGAGTACACGCAGAAGGCCTATTGATAACTGTTTTAGCCGTATCGTTGTGAACCTGGCATGTGTAACAGAAGCGTGAATAACAGAAGGATTATCCGTACGAGTGGTACGACCTTCGTTATTAACTAAATCCTTGAACAAAGAAAGGAGCATGAACGCGTAACTCGCTTTATACGCGTCGGAGAACGGGAATTCATGTTGCCGTATTTCATTTGCTACTGGAGAACTCAAAGCCGCCTCGCAAAATAGAGGACGATATTCGGCGAACCGGTTTATTCATGCCGCATCAAAGTAACAACTCACTATCCAATTTAAGGCGGTCAGCTGAACTGTTTAAAGAAGCCACAAATGTTGTACACAATGCGCAACTAATGTAGCGGCGTTGCAACATTTGACGCATGCAATATAAAAAGATAACTGAACCAGAGTTCAGGCTTAAGTTACGATTGAAAATGGCATGTTTGTAAAGCACACATTTCTCGAAAACTAATAAAAATGCAATGCCGTAAATTCATGCAACTGATGAGACACGAGAGCTGTGGTCAAATCACTTAGACTTTCCTTTCAACTACAAATGGAAGTATGCTAAAATTATCTGCAATAGCGTACGTAGAGTCCATCATCTTTAATGACAAAACGCAGGAGCGCTGAAAGGTACACTACAAATAATGATTTATCGAGCGTGACGAATTCACAATTTTGACGTCACAATGTGCGCAGCGACTGCAGAGGGGACTTCAATAAATTATCGAATGTAAACATTCGATAATTAAACGGTCCTTTATTATTTATATCAGTATGTCTGCTGCTGTGGTAGGGGAGATGTGGTACCGATGGATCACTGGGGGTGGGTGGGGTGTTGACCGATGATACAATAGCCAAATCAAGCAAAATAATCAAGCATACTAATCATGAATCAAATAAAACATGCCTACGTACAGAAAATCTTTATGTAATAATTGCAGATGATGTTTTATCGCTATAACGAGGTATTTGGAAGTCACACTGTCGATTT
>ATSW01075813.1:0-10551 GCA_000444245.1 Botryllus schlosseri
ACAGCCCTGACTTTGAAACTGATGTTTAGCGATCGAGCATTTCCTTATCATATTATAATCTAGCAGTCCATGGCGTATCCTAATCTGGAAAAGTGGAATCTGACTTTTGTTAATTTTAGAGCTGTTTTGGCATACCGCCTTTGAAACTTTTTGGACTAAAGACATATGAAATACACTTTCCGCTTCTATAATTAGTATTTATATTTCACTTTCAATTCCCAGTATCATATATTTTGAGGTATAATTGATATCAGTTCTTTTGTCTGGATAACATACATGTTGAAGTATAAAAGCAAGTGTAGTAATGCCTTTAATTTCTGGAAATAAAGCTACACAATATGGCATTTTTACGATCCTCCATATTTTTATTCACGTTTACTAATCGCGCAAAGTGTTTACTCCGTATCCTATACAATTTCTCCCCATAGTTCTTCGACTAAACTACGGGCCTTATAATATGGGGGAGTGCACCATACCATGATATTTTCTAAAACGTGCTGTTCGATAAAACACAGGATTAGTATCTCATTTCCATATCAATACCATCATTTTCATCCCATGATGCGGACGAATGCTTATGCTGTCGAAAATTGAATACCTCGTGGTATGCATCAATATGAATTAAGCTTGACACCTTTTCGCATAGCTCAATTTGTACCTTTCGACAACCCATGCGAACGAATTACGATCGTTTTCACAACTACTTACTTACTTGAGTAGATTTAAAGTCAGTCAATTCTACTTCTACTTCAAGTAGTTTTAGGTTACCTATAGAAGAAGTACTTCTACTCGTACTTGAGTAGATTTTTTCGTCACTACTTCTACTTCTACTTGAGTAGCTTTCTTGACTACTTTGACCACCTCTGATAACAATATTAAAATGTATTCCTTTGATGTGTGAGGCTTGGGTCGCGAGATGCCATTAAATCTCAGAATGCGATCGCGGTCGAAAAAGTTTAAGAACCACTGCTTTATACCAACGACTCCGACATTTTCAATATACTTATTCTGCCTCTGACTGTAACTCCTACATACATTCCTACAATAATTATACTCAGGATATAATACGTTTACGACATTTTTCGCGCCCATGTCGACTTCACATGACATCACTGTGGGAAATTAATGGCTAAACAATACTTTCGGCCATGATGTCATCGGTCCATCGTACAGTCCATTGTTACGCAAAAGTTCGCTGCAAAGTGGCGAAGTGCTTGATTACATCTAATCGGTTAATTACAATATTTGTGTGACTCCAATCCATAAGGGAAAATAGTAGGAGCTGCGACTTCAAATCCACAACCCCGGTCCCTGGTGCAATCCCGTGTTCGATTTCTTTAGAAACTATTTACCGTTCAACAGAGACGGGAAACCACTACAAACGTTTCCACCAAACGTTACAAACGACGTTTCCCTCAATGCACAGATCGCGTTTGTATGAAAAGATTATTTTCCGTCTCCGATCCGGCCATTGCCGCCTAGAAGGGCATTTATTTAAAATACGATGCATCGACACGCCTTTGTGTGACATATGCCTCGTACCCGAGAATGTGGATCACTTCCTCCTCGCATGTCCAAAATACGATTGGCACCGAGCATATTTGATTGATTTTTGCTTGAACTTGAAAGTAGAGTGCATCACAGATAACCTTCTTGTAGGGCCAGAACTTCTATCACCTCTCGTTGAGTTCGTCATGGCCAGCAATGTGTTAATTCAAGCAATTTTATAGGAAAATGATTTTCGAAATGTAATACGAATTTTTTGCCGTGGCGCACCAGACCAATAAGGTGATAATCGCCACAACCTCTCATTTTCACAATTAATAATAATAATAATTCACTGCCTACATGGACACCTATATATGCCAATTTTTGATGACTTCCTAATAAATGTCTCTGTAGGCCTCAAACCTATCCCATGAGACGGGGTGGCCGAGTGGTTAAGGCGATGGACTGCTAATCCATTGTGCTCTGCACGCGTGGGTTCGAATCCCATCCTCGTCGTAGGGGACGTAGCTCAGTGGTAGAGTGCACGCTTCGCATGTGTGACGTCCCGGGTTCAATCCCCGGCGTCTCCATTCGTTTTGAAACCTGTTTGAATTTTTTTTTCCATTTCGGATGACGAACAATAGTTCTAATGGCTGACGTACAACCGAGGCCAACATCATAGAATTACCAAGTGTTCAAGGAAAATCGGGACGAAGCAGAGGACTTCGGAACAATTCTAATTGTGGGAATAAAATCAGGCCACAGGCGTGTGTTAGAATCCAATCTCCGTCGCTAGGGGATGTAGCTCAGTGGCAGTGTACACGGATCGAATCACCTTTCCTAACCAACCACGTTGTTGGGGATTTGTCAGCAGATCATTAACATGTTCAATTGTTCATAGCTGCAACCGATGATACTGGCTGACCAATTTCATAGTTTTGCTCGGGCATTCAGAGATACGGAGCTGGAATCAGAGCAGTGGTATCAATGAGCTCCGGAGCGGGAGATGGGGACATAATTTATGATAAAAGAGAGCTCTGGAGCTGAGGCCGGAGGAATTAAATTTACGCCTGCTCGAAATCCCCGGTTACAATCCCATCTTCGTTGCTCGGAGACCTAACTAAAACCCACGTTTCACAGATGTGAGGTCTCTGGTTCAATAATCGGCGTCTCTGAAATAGACCACACAAAAAGGGTGGCCGTATTTGCTCCGTGCGCTCGAATCGCATACCCGGCGTGTATGGGGAACCGGTCAGGGCTGTGAAGGCGGTTCAAGTTACCACCAACTCCGATTTCAGGCACTTTCAATGTACCGACTCGGACTGCTGAAACTTTAAACACTCCGTCTCCGACTCCAATATTCCTGTACTTCTACTCAGAAATTATACATGTCTTGGATTTGAAATTACCACGTGAATCAACAAATTCCTTTTAAAACCGATTCCTAATAGCAGCGATTTTGTTTTGCAGTATTCTGTTTAAATGGCATTGAAATAGGTATTGAATTACTGTGTTATTTAAAAAATTTTGAGTCCAATATATAATATTAATGAAGTATACGTATTGCCATCTGAATGAATTGCAATCAATATAGCAAAAAACAAACGGATATAGACAGAGATTTTAATTTTATTCAGGTAATTTACATTTCCAAGAACCAGGACAGGATCTTCTTCCATCGGCGACGAGAGATCAAATTTAACTAACTCCACTACCGGGAAGAGTCTTACAACACTAACTTTAGCCTGAGGTAGTGCAGCGACTATTGTTGCCACATTTTTTATTTTATCAGAAAGATCTTAATCACTTTTGTAACTGCAACGGCCCTTTTACTGACATTTGGGAACATTTGATTCGATTTTGAAGTAGCCATTATCCTGCTTATGAGAATATAGACTCTGATTTGCTACGAACTGAACTCGATTCAATATCCAAGCTTTCGCAAATTCAGTAATTCTAATTTTAGACTTTATGGAAAAAAACTGTACAGATATAATTTTAGTTTTAATCTAATTTGAAAAAAAATGTGTAACTACAATTAAAATTCTAGTCTAATGTGGAATAAACTGTGGTGATATAATTTCAATGCTAATCTAAGTGCGAAAAGATGAAATTTTTCTAGCTGACTAACTCAGTTCCCGGGCGTGAATCAGGTTTGGCATCCCAACCCTACCGTGAACGTAACTGTATTGTGTAATAGAAAAATATTATATGTAACAATTAGTCAGTACGGGGATAGCACGACGCCCTAACCAACTGAGCTAACCGGCCACCTGTCGCGTTACCGCGTAACTATTAATCATCAAAAATTGACCGACGTGGAGTGGCCTGCTCGGCCTATTTGCTCATGGCCTCGATTCTATAGATAACAAGAGAATATACAGTAAAACCTACTCTGGGAACACATAGTAGTAGGAAACGAGGTGAGGGTATTCATAGGATACATGTGAATCAAAGACGTAGGTCATTTTATACCAGGGGTTCTTGAAGAATGGGTCGCGAAGGTTACAATTTTGGGTCGCGACGGCACCAGAGCGGCATTTTAATATGTATGTAACATTTGCCGAATTTATTGCTACAACAAATAAATTCGTCTTGCTTCTCGCGATGTCCCGTGGATATTATTTGCGCGTGTCCGAGGTCACTGTGTTAGCACTAGAACTACCGGAACTTCGAACAATACCTAGAATTACCTAGTGGCTTTTTTGACGCATGTTGAATTTTCTTCGATTAAATGCATTCAACGGAGCTAAAAATCAGCACAAATCTCAACAAATGGCATCAGAAACCATTGTTTATTGCGGTCACAGCTACTTGCAATATTTTAGATAAACCTTAGTGCAGAGGTCTCAAACACGCGGCCCGCGAGTCCTTTTTGTGCGGCCCGGGTCGGCATTTTGGATTTTCGTGTATTCGGCATTATTTAACCGCCACATATCATTTTTTAGATTTGAGAGCTTGAAATTCACTACAAAACTGCCCAAAAACCCTAAACTACTCGTCAAACTTCAATAATACAACACTTTTAAAGGCCCCGTGCAGCTATTATGCACAGTACCTGTTCATGATGATAGAACATGACCCAAGATTTGTGACTGAAAATTGTGATTTCGAAGTATCCGCGAAGGACTTGTGACTTGGAACACTGTGAGTTGGACGCAACGAACTGTTAAACTGTCATGATGACTACTAATATATAAGAAGGTCGTAGCCGGCGTTGCCTAGCGTAGTGGATTTCGTTATCTAAGCACGTCGGTATAACAACCATTGGAATTATGTTGCCTCCTTGATATATATTTAGTTACATCTTGGATCTCTATCCATGTTATTATCGCCAATTAGATGTGGCGATTAATAAAGTAGTACGTTCGACAGCTGTAACACCAATGGATTGTTAGGCGATAGGACAATTCTTTACTATGACGAAATAATTTTATGTTGTTATATATCTGCTATCCACTAGCTTCAAAATTGTAACGCGACAGGTTTAACGATGTCATGATGCATTAGTCTCCTTGCAATGTGTCTATATCTCAATATTTTGGCGAGCTATGCCAAGTACAACAACAATTTTCTTCAAATATTTAAAAATGTGATTTTTTTTCGTGTCAGGTGCGAATATCACAGAGTACATCGCATTTTCACGATGTGTGTGAAATGCCAGCAGTCTAGAAGGTCCCGCCAGATAAGACGTACCTGAACATACATTGAGTACCCCTATTATTGATGCTGCGGCCAGCGGCGTCAACAGAAACTAGGAAATTGCGAGCACATTTGAGTTTGAGACCTCTGCCTTAGTGCATAACTTATATAACAAATCGCCGTTTTTTGGTGTAACATATAAGTGTTGTTCTGGTGCGCATTTGGTATTTGAGCACGTTCTTTAAATATTTGGTATAGGTTCCAGATCCGCTTTAGCCACAGCACCATTCTTGGTTATTGCTGACACATAACAAAGCTTATCAGATAAGATTTGCGTTATGCAATCTCGCAACTAATCCCCGATTTGCATATTTTTATAGTAGGCCTATTGGCCTTTTGGCAAGTATAGAAGATCATTCACATTCTAAGAAAACATGCACGGACCATCGTCGACTTGTTGGTATCCTTATAGAATACTATACTTTACAACCTGGCCAATAATATCTCTCTGGTTTTGTTTCGTTATAACTTAACCGTCACTGGTCTCTTGTTTGTGTTGTTTCTGAAGGAAACAGTTACCTCCGGTTGGAGTGAACTCAATATATATGTGAACTGTACAACTTCGATCTCTACAGAGGTGGTCAAAGTAGTCAAGAAATTTACTCAAAAAGAAGTAGAAGAAGCGAAGAAAAAGTCTACTCAAGTACGAGTAGAAGTACTTCTTCCATAAGCAACCTAAAACTGCTTGAAGTAGAAGTAGAATTGACTGACTTTAAAAGTACTCAAGTAAGTATAAGTATAGTTATGAAAACGATCCTAATTCGTTCACATGTATTGTAAAAAGGTGCAAATTGAGCTATGCGATAGGTGACGAGCTTGATTCATATTGATGCATACCAGAAGGTATCCAATTTTCGATAGCATAAGTATTCGTCCACATCATGGGATGAAAATGATAGTATTGATATGGAAATGCGATGCTAATCCTCTGTTTTCTCGAACAGCACGTTTTAGAAAATATCATAGTATGGCGCCATCCCCATATTATAAGGCCCGTAGTTTAGTCGAAGAGCAATACGGAGAAGTTGTATAGGATACGGTGTAAACACTTTGCGCGATTAGTAAACGTTAATAAAAAATATGGTGGACCGTAAAAATGCCATATTGTGTAGCTTTATTTCCAGAAATTAAAGGAATTACTACACCTGCTTTCATACTTCAACATGTATGTTATCCAGACAAAAGAATTGATAATAATTATAACTCAAAGTATATGATACTGGGAATTGAAAGTGAAATATAAATACTACTTCTAAAAGCAGAACATGTATTTCATGTTTTTAGTCAACAAGTTTCAAAGGTGGTATGCTAAAACAGCTCTAAAACTAAAAAAAGTCAGAGTCCACTTTTCCAGATTTGGACACGCCATGGACATGCTAGATTACGATATGACAAGTAAATGCAGGTTTGCGAAACATCAGTTCCAAACGTAATGATGAGCCATATATACTGTGATGAATTATTTGATAAGGACGAAGGGCGACAATGTGGTGTGAGCGGAACCAGGCCACCCCCCTACATAAATTATATTCACCGATACTTTCGTGAAATCATACTGGAAACTCCGCATCCAGCACTGCGCGCGAAGCGCCACGAAAATTCTGGGCTATGCTAAACTTTTATGAAAATTAAATGTATATATACTCCGTGAAAACAGCCCCGAAATTCCTCAGGCTATCTTCCTGATCGGAAGATTGAACTACTTCTACTTGACAAACTGAAAATATCGGAAAGTAAGTAAGTAGATCACAAAATATTACGAAGTAGAAGTAGCGAAAATCAGATCTACTTGAGTAAGTACCAGAAGTAGAGGAAAACTACTTGAGTACTTCGAAAAAGTAGAAGTACTTCGTTACTGACCACCTCTGGATCTCTACACTGTCATCTCGCCGTTACGCTTATCAACAACACACAAAAAAAAATTTACCTCGATTTACCACGAAATGTCTGGAAGCAGGGTGGCCAGCCACTTGGCAGTAATATAACATTACCGTCACCTAATGTAAATTCAACTTACACCCGTCCGGTAATCTAGCTTTACATGCCAGATGGTAATATTACAGTCACCTCTGGTATATTCAATCTACATTCTCTCCTGTACATTTACGAGCGAGACTGTAATTTTACCGCCTACCTAGTATCTACAGCCCTACATGCTGTCCTTTCTAAATCAGATTACATGCCAGCTTCTAAATTCACATACATCCATACCTATCCCAGAGCAACGCGATGCCAAAATACCGCAAAAGTTTCTTCACGCTCTAAAAACGACATTGGGACAACTGTTTAATATATAACAGTGTATATTCAATTATTCATTCATGATTCACGATGAAAAAGTATTGCTGCTGGAGGTCTAATTCTTCTTTAGGAGGAATGCAAATATAGCACAAGTGGTCCCAAGAAAAGGTGAATTAATTCCACCGCCGGATAAACTTCCAATTGTGTCTTTTTCTCGTCTTCATTCCTTCTGAGTGACTAGTATCTTGCAGTTCCACTAAAAAGAACTCATGCGTAAGTCGCTATATTAAGCAAAGTTCCCAAGTTAAACATGACATTACAATAACTACTAAGACAAATAGGCCAACAAAAATAGAACAACAAGTACCGGTACTGGTACATTGTGTGATGACTGCTCCGCCTTTTACATGATATAGCAGAGATTCATGACTTACTTTATCTAATGCAGCGGTTCTCAACCTTTTGGACATGCGCCACCCTCGGCGATGGCCAAAAAGTTTGCGCTTATCGTCACGTCAAAAAGAGCACATCATCTAATACAGAGATAGGCAACCTTTTTGCTAATCACGATCACATTTCAATTACTTAGGTAACGCAAGGCCGCATTACAGGGCATAGCGGCTGCATAGCAACCTATATTGCATCTAAGTCTGTCTTAAGCAGAGTTGGATCAATTACATTATTTCAGTTCAATTGCAATTACAATTACTTTCATGCATGTTTCAATTACATTACAATTACAATTACTCCATGCTAAAAATATCAAATTACAATTACAATTACAATTACTCCTTGCATGCCTCAATTACATTACAATTACAATTACAATTGTTGTTACAACTGTTGAACATGTAATTGAATAATGATAAATTCAACCGTGCTCCTTGACAACCGTGGCGTCGTAATTAACAACAATTCAAGTATTCATGTTTCATTCATGATACGCAAATACCCGGTAATTAATAAAAGAAAAACGTTTTCGAACTATTCCAGTATGCAGTATGTCGTTGAAAAAAGTATTATAATCATGCACGGGTTGGATTTGCGTATATAGTATATATAATTAAAGAAATAATATTATTTTAATCGAGGGACGTAGGGATTAGGATGAGGGGTGAAAACAAAACCGTGCTTTGTCATATAAGACGTTATATAATATCCAGTGGTCTGGTTAGTTAGACAGACGAAGTAACGATGCAGCATCGTGATCTGAAATCGTATTGTAGATTGCCAACCCACGGATGGATGCGCAAGATGTGAGTAACGGATGAATGCACCGACAAACGTACTGCAGGACTGGCGATTCAGGCGTCCAAATTTGATGCATCTGGTCTTTATCGTAAGCTATTGATGCACTAATTCCGAAAATACAAATTAAAATCTCGTCAGGGCAATGTAACTGCTCCAAAATAGCCGTTTAAGGCCGACTGTTCTGAAAAGTGAGAGCGCCGCAGCAGTATGACCACAACAATGACCAATTACTCCCAGCGATTGTTCAGAACAATGCCGATTCCCAGACTTTCACGACTATTTTGGGATGGTACCATTGCCTGGAAATATACTTTTATTGCGGAATCAGTGCCACACTAGCTTTTGATTAGGACCATACATATCAAATTTCGACGCTTGGATCGTTAGCTATGGGACTATCAATTCTGCTGCTTTTAGCCGGCTCAGCAGTTCGCTTCTCGGCGTATTCAATCGTGAGTCACGTGTTGTGAATCCATCCGTTGGTTAGTAATCTAATAATTGTATCTAATAACAGCCGAGGCCAGCATAGCGGTAAAAAAATTATTTTATGTTGTGCTTGTCAGGTCTCAATAGCAATTTAATGTAATTGAAATTGTAATTGAGCAAAATTTTTGTCAAATTACAATTACAATTACACAAAATAAAAATGCTTCAATTACAATTACATTACAATTACATTGAAAAATGTAATTATTACATTCAATTACAATTACAAATTACAATTGATCCAACTCTGGTCCTAATCGCAGGATATCATATATATCCTAATCGCTGGATTTGTCAATCCACATATTGACAGTAACTCTACATAAATCACTTGATTTTTTAACCTTTTCGTTCACCTTTCATGGACCCCTGGGATAGTAGTCTGCGCACGCCCGGAGTATTACGGACCTTCATTCGAGAATTCTGGTTTACACACTTGTTTTGTCACTTCATACAAACAATTCTTGTTGGCATTTTTACACAAAACTTTTGTAAAAATCAATTTTTCCATAAAGCCATGTTTTTGGCATTTCAAAAATTGTATTTTGGATCCAAAAATGCAAAAAAAACGGCTAGATCATGCGCTTCCTGATATCAGAACCATGCAATTCCCAAGCAGTCTTGCTTCAGATAGTATATTGCGGTACGTTGACCGTAACACCATATCAGCCTATTTGTTTCATTTCATATATTATGGTTCACAATGAACAGACAAGGGACCGCGTCTACAACGGTAAGTCTATAAAGTAGGCTACAAGCTGTAAAAAATCAAATGTTAGGTTCACCGATAGCGCAAAATCTACGATGCAAACGAAATGCACCGGTCGAAAAATATTGCCTTGATGAAAAATTTTGACAGTTTTTTGACCTAACTCTTCAACTTATTTTGACATATTAAAAAATAACCCTAGTTATAAGAAGTGAAATAGAGATAGCTCAATCACAATAATGCAAACCAAAATATAACGAATATAAGTCGCTGTAACCAGAAACAAATAGTTTCTAATTTTAAACGAAACGATATATGTAAAAGTCTTACATATATTTTTTGAAGATGTCAACATAACTAATAATCCTGACTTACCATTCCTGTCGTATATATCGTGATATTTTTTCTGGTGGACGTATCCCCCAAAATGACCAAAATTTTTGCACGTCGCAAAACGGAATCTGAAAACATTGATAAAAATATATTTCACTTGCGAATGCAGCTCCAAGTTGAGCAATGTTCAATCGACATATTGCTCAGAATTTATATGGTAACGCTGTATTCCAGGGACGGGCAACATACAGCTCGCGGGCCGGATCCGGCCCCCGGGTGGATTTTGTCCAGCGGCGGACAGTTTTCCATCTTACATTATAATGTGGCTCACGGCCCCAGTC
>KE601497.1:0-17271 GCA_000444245.1 Botryllus schlosseri
TTGCTCTGTGTATGGTTCGAATTTCATATTTGACAATTCTCTCAACAACAGTCATAACCTACGATGCCGTCAAACTATCCGTTGGGTTTGCTAACATTATGGTTGCATTTTGTGATACCGGTATGACGATGAGGGGCGGTATTTTTCAGTATCATAAAGGGGGCGGGGTTGAGAACCACTGTTTTTGATCGTAAAATGAGTACATCTGCTTCGGCAAGTTCTGGTATTCATATATACCGCTACACCACTTGATATTTTTATCGTCCATAAGCCATTGCTTGCGAACTGTAGGCTCAGTTGATCGTCAATTAGGGCAGTGGTCCACAACCATTTTTTAATTTGCGGCCACGCATTATACACACACCCGCGCTAACATGTAACTAAACATGTTTGGAATAGAAAAAGCAAAATTTTGATATATTTCAATGAGATAATTGGCCTTCTTTTGTTAAGCATAATCGTGGCAACTTTGGTTCAGTTCTCGACATAGCAATAACCATGATAAAAACTGCATGTGCTTGTGCTAGCATAAGTTCAATAAATTTGGAGCAGAATTTTAGTGGCTGCCTCCGAAATTGGCGATGTCTGTTATGTCTGGTACATTACCTGGTTCGATATCGCTTGTTATGTTGTGGCTGTGGTTTTCAAACAGTTATCCATTGTATTACAAAATATTGATAATTTTGGCGAGTCATTAATTAGCGAGTATTCATCTTTGATACGAACTAGGGACAAACTGGATACGGAAAATGTATTGTCTAATCCAGGGCTTCTCAGCCCTTTCTTGGCCGTGGCCCATTTTCCGGTTTGAAAATGTGCTGTGGCCCACCTCTTATCTTAGATTCTTAATCCTGTTCATTGCGTGGTAGTCGATGGCGACGATATGCCTATTTGTCTAAAATATGCGCATTTTCTCTTAATTTACTGATAATATTTAAATATACACCTCTAGGGACATGAAATCGGGCGAAGCGCGACGAAAATTTTCGAGTTGAATAAATATCCTCAACAAACGACCAACGAAATAATCTTGGGCCCCTTCGAGCTCCCCCAATTGGGGGTTTGGGTGCGGCAGTTACTGCCCTCGTAGATCACAGGCTAAAACTCCTGTGTATGTTATGATCTGATCGTCCGCTGCTCCATTCGCGTCACGAAACACAATGATCAAATTCCCGCATCCACTTTGTGATGAGGGTTTTAGTTCCACTATTGCGGGGAAAAATATAATTATTCTGGACTAGCTTCAAACAATTCATTAATGAATGGGGTGCTACTACTACAGAGAAGTGGAGAAAGAGTTTTTTAATATGCATGCTGTACAATGCACATTGTAGGCTATGTCTTGTACCAAACACACTGAAGTTGCAATGTCAGAATATTCAATCCAACGATGCAATCAATTCCTGTGACTCTTACAGTACGTTCCAATGATTTCCAGGCCGGACATTTTAAACCGACTCTAAAGAGTAATGCGCTCCGCTAAATCCTCAATCCATTACGATTCGTTGCGGTGGTGCAGTATACCTTCACCAGAAGTTGCTAATAATTTTCAATTATGGCTATGTTTGTCTTGCAATTATACGACCTGCCGAAGTACAGTAAATCTTTGCATCGATTACACTTCATTCCGAGTTTATTGCACCTTCTTTCCTCGGCATTCGACATATGACCCTGCCGGAATACTTGGTTACATCAGCATTACCTTCCAGTTATCATATACTCGAAATTACTTTAGTTCCTGCTAGCCGTAGATTGTCATAGTCAAAAGCCGCCGTTTGTTCCTCCCGTTTTCGACTGGTACATGCTGACTCCATCGTGCCACTACTATCATCAAAGTCGGATGAAAAGTTTATGAATATATATCTACCGTTTAACATAACTAATAAAACTAAACTTGCATTATTTCTAAAATTTTCTAAATAGCCTCGTGGCCCACCTCAAAAGGCTCTGTGGCCCACCAGTGGGCCATGGCCCACCCTATGAGAACCCCTGGTCTAATCGTTGTCCACTAACTCGCCACAAAGCCGAAATTTGGATAAGCTGATTGTTTTGTGGTTGTATCGTTGAAGTCTGAGGGGGTTAAAAAGTATTCTTTAGTTGAAAAACTATGTTCGGGTTACGCATGGAATATTTACACCGAGGAACGCCGGCTGCGAAGCACTTTCGTGAAGGAAACTCTCACTATGTTCGATATTTTGTTTGCAAATTTTGGATGATTAATAATTTAGGCCGAATTTAATTGTATGCTCAACTCCATAGTGCTACTTGCTGTACGTACTGTGTGATAAAAGACGCACCACGTCTGCTGTCTAAGCCACCGACCACGGTGTATTTCTTCAGTTGCTATATATGTTGAAAAATTTATCATCCCTGCTGTGCGGTAATTCGAGACTAAACAGTAAACATGGAGGTGGTGGGTGAAGATCGCAGACGTAATCCACATGGCGTCTGCTACAGCGAGAATGCGTTGTCAAGAACTAAATCATTCGCACCTTGCAACATCCTGCAAATTCTGTGCGGTCACGGCGTGATATACTACTAGCGACACATAGTCTGGATATTCTGCAATGTTTTATCTCTAAGCGACGCCTATTTTGTAATATACTGTAAATTACTACTCTGATATCTAAACTCTATATAGTATCTAAATCCTAACATGCTGCATTGTATATCCACTTGAATATACTTGCATGTTCGGGATTTATAACTACGACAATAGGTATTCAAGTTTGTGTGATAAGCAATACCCGCATCTTTGTGTTATCACTTGTTGCTTACCGTGGTGGGTAACCTGGCAATTGACGCCTATTGTTTGCATACGATGATAATTGCTGGATACAGAAAGCAAATACACGTCTTGACAAACAACTGTATTGTGCGCCATGGCTTCCAACGGAGACACAATCTTACTATCACGACCTTTAGCACTTCTGTTGAAATCGCTAAAGCTTCGTTATCGAAATATCGCTTTCCCGGTAAAGTATATATTGGACTCAATGCAATCTTGCTTTAGTATGGTATTTGTGCGCGTTGCAATTGTTACACCTGAGTTACTGTAGTCAGAGATTGAATTAAAAATGAAGAGATTCTCGCTTAGAAGAAGACTGTCGAAGAAATCGAAGGTAAATCCTATGTTTCGATTTGGGAAATGTGTCGCCGTTCTAGCTGTATATAAGGACACCGTTAACTCTTTAATTCAGCCGCATAAAACCGATGTGTCTTGTTGTAAATCGGGCTCCAATTTACTCGCAGAGTGGATAATGAGTGCATCTCAAGTCGATGCTAAAGTCGATGAGTCCTACATACTGCTCTCGGTAAAATATGAAAATTTGTTGACGTACTTTATTTTACACCTTTGTCACTATTACATTACGTGCAATTCATTTAAGATCTGTTCATGCAGACATGTGCATTGTGCAACTGCTATGGGTGTTTGAGAATCTCCCTGTTGTTCCATGGTTGCCACGGGAATCCCTCTTCTATAGCTGCGGCAGATTTGGCGATTTATTTAGTTGTATAGTTTTCCTTTCTGCATTTATCTACCATTCTGTAATTGGTAGCCATCCGAATTCCACCATATAAAATATTAAACCTGCCACAATATGGCCGGTGTTTGATCAGTGGGCAATCCTGGTAGCCTCATCTTTTCATGCAGCTGATCTAGTGTCGAGTTACGCTAACTGCGACTTGATAGTGGACACAGCTAAGATGCGTGATCTCTGTAGAGTGTTTTTGTGAAAGCTGACACTATTGTCGTTGGTGACTTTGGGGTAGCATTACGTTATTCAGTGGCTATAAAACCAAAGTAAATGAGTGAATATCACCGACTTTTATCATCAACATTCTGATTAGCAAGTGCCCTCACCCTGTGAATTTACACGTAACCAGCCCGAGCCTCCAAACGTACATCGCCACCTTGTATTATAACATATATTGAGTGTCTCTGATTCAGTTTGTAACATCTCAAGTTTACCCGGTGCTTTGAGCATTTCTATGTCGTCCAGGGTTCGAACACTGTGTCCCCGTCTCGTGATTATGTTGACGCCATTTAAATGACGAAAAACAATCTTCCCATTCTTGTTTTACCGCCCCAACAGCAGTCATCTCCACCTGTATACGAGCTTTCGCAATCTTAACTTACGCATGTGAATGTTATCACCCCGCTGCGCCTTCGAGTCATCGAAGTAATGTTCCAAATCGGACATGACATTACCACTTTACGCGTCGTCGGCTTGCGGTTTTTCGCGAGAAAAATCCGGATTAGGATCCGTAGCTATGAATTCCACAAGTGGATCGCTAGCAGTACGCCCCCGGCAAAAGTATTCCGCAATCTCAATGGCGTCATATGCCGTAAAACGGTAGATGACTAACTAGCGCGTCTTCGCCAGTCGGTGATGCTGCTTATCGAGTCCCGTTGTAATGTTTGTAAATTGTTAAAAGCAGATATAACACTCGGAGTCGTTGTTTTACGCGAGTGATATAATATCGCGATTTTAGAGCGGACCGCGCGATAGAGAGCGAAGCGTACGAAAAAATGACGGGATCGTTCGAATTTAGCTTAGTCGTAAAGTGTCTCAGTCGAGAAGATGCGCACTCCGACTGCGTTATTGTATTTAGCGAGATCGTACGAGATGCGCTTCATAGAGATGTGTACTTCGTTTACAGAAGGTAAATAATGTCAAGATATCCACTTTACAAGTGTAGTGCCTCACGAATCTAATGTTATCTATAGCAGCGACCAAGACACGAGGGTTGTACTGCAGCTTGAGTCAGTCATTACTTCGTTATACTGTACTTCTTGACAGTGGTGTTGGAGTACTTTAATAATCTACCCACTTTCACCTGATCGCGCGTTTGTACATAATTAGATCAACATTTTGGAGTACTTGATAGTTTGGTGTTGCCGGTTAGCGAATATGCGTTGCTAGGCGAAGATTGTTAGAGCTAGATGTGAAGGCCTAGAGCAAATTGCTTTCACATGGAGAAGTGGACGTGTTTTATTGAAAACATCACATCAGTAGCTACAATCTCGGTATCTACTGATTGCAAGGTAAAAGCATAGTTACGTAGATACCAATCGACAGGGTCTTGTATAACCGCGGCTGCTTTGATCTCGGAACCAGTACGCGTTAAAGGTATTGTAATTATCGTCAAGCATGGCTGGATACACAGCCTAGGGGCGACCGAAATCATTAATGGCCCGATCGCATGGCAATATCTTGAAACCTTACTGCTGAAAGTGTACGAAATAGCACCATCAACCGTATTGTAAATGGACGATACGATAATTTATCAGAACAATGGTTTTGTTAAACTCGACACCGGTGGTATTCATTTACTCTGGCTAGTAGAAGTCCCGTGTTCTCTATGATCCAACCCGTGTAACGTAACGTAAATACCGCTGACTTTAACCCCGCCTTATGAAGTCGTGGTTAGTAGAAGTCCCGTGTTCTCTATGATCCAACCCGTGTAACGTAACGTAAATACCGCTGACTTTAACCCCGCCTTATGAAGTCGATTCACGAAAGTGAATTTTGTTACCAACGATGCCCCTACCGTATACTAAACACTACGGGTGCTGTACGCCCCAGCGATTAAATTTGTGGAATTTCGTGAATGTATCGTGTTCCCTCATCTCGGTCAACTTTCGTTTGACCAGTCAGGAGTTAAATCAAATCAAAGGTCTTCCGTTGAATAACCGAGTATTTAATACACGGATTCCTATTTCATGATCGCGCTTTTCTTATTAGGAGCTATGTTTATATATAGGCGCGTACGAGTGCGTAGGGTTGGTGTAATTTCTTAGATATATTATGGTGATTAATAACTCCCTGGCTCTCGTGCGTTATTATGTGTACCAGGTTTCATTGGATGTCGTTTAAACTAATCGGATTGCAAATATCTCGGTATGTTGGAGTATAGTACGTAAACCCGTAATAGCAATAAAATGATAGTGCAGCTGGTCGTATTTTCGCATATGAAAGATTTGAATTTCCGCGAATTAATGAGATGATTTAATTACGTACTTCTGCCGCTAGAAGTCTGCATTCACGCTCTGTCGACCTGCTTATTAGGCGCGATATTCTAACGTGGAGACATGTAGTATACTATTCAAAGATTGAATTGTTTATGCTAGATTGCTTCGTCGCCAGGCTGTCGGCGTGTCTTTGAAGATCAGTTATTTCCGTTTGTTTGCTTACAAAACTCCTGATCAATTGAATTACACGATTGAATTTCTTGATCAAACGGTGTTCACAATGAGGCCCGAGCAGATGCAACCCGCGCATAACCTGACCGCAATTTGATTTTTGCGGATGTGAACTATGCCAAATGTATACCTGTACGTTTGTTGATGTGCTGGAAATATTTGGTCTTGAATAGCATGGTAAACACAAAATTAGAGTTTCCGACACCAATTTTGTTCGTCATGTCATAGCACAGTTCATTTGTACAGGCTTCATCGCTTCAAATAGGCGATCTATGTGTTTGCTAATGCCACCTGCGAAGCCCCCAGAAATAAGACTTGATTTCCTATCATGTTACCGTTGCGTGTGCAATTGCACAGTGCCCAAGCAATGAGAGAATAACTCGTCTATCTAACTGATGTCGGCTTGTAACTGTAACACCGTAATCATGTATGTTAACTGTATATTGCGAGTAACGTATGTTCCCATAGCGAGGGAATGTGGACGATATTCCGTGTCTAGGGTTTGTTGTGCCTTGTGACCATTAAAATTCCTTTGATAGGAAATGATCCAAGTTCACAGCTCAAGATAATCGCGTGCGGCCATGCGTGACTTTTACCCTGGTAGTGGTGGATACTTATCGCTTCAATACCACTAGCGAGCGAATAAGATACCCGCTGGGGCTGTTTGTTGGACGCTCTCGGTATTAGCAGATTTCGTCAGTATCTCAGTGACGAAGTACTTCTACTTCTTCGGAGTTCTCATGTAGGTTTTGTCTACATGTACTTCGGGCTGGGCAAAATCGAGTATCTAAGTGATTCGATTCTGAATCAGGTATTACGCTTCGAGTCGAGTCGTGTATTCGAGTATCAGTCCTTATGACGTCACAACAGAATGTACTATGTCAAAGTTCAAATATGCACTTTTTATAGCACCGCAAAGAACATAATGTCCGTTATCCGTTACATTAAAGATACTTTGGTATTTTTTCGACCATACCGATTTCATTGCACTTCTTGACAATGTTGTGGGATGATGATAACTTCGGAAATTTGTTATTTCCAGTAACGTTCATAGCTTTGTACTATGTCTCGTATGCTGCAACATGGCCAATCAATGTTTCAAGACTTCCTCAGTGGAAAAGAGTATCAAAACTACAATTCTCGTTAGTAAATTAACTTTCTGTTGAGAGGAGCATATAACTTCAGTACTCGAAAAAATCGTCTTTTACTACTCGACTCGAATCATTAAAATTAATACTCGATTCAGACTCGAGTACTCGAATCATAGTGCCCAGCCCTACATGTACTACTTATTCAAGTGGTATGGTTTTAGATTTAGATTTCTACTACTATTTGACAAACTCTGAAATTGCTACTTGTACTCGATTCCCAACGAGGACTATACTTTATCCATCTCTGGGTATTAGCAAGAGAGAGAGAGAGTCCTTGCCTGCGTGAAATAGCTTCGGATGCGTATTTCGAGAATGCTGCAGATTGCAACAACTCATCAAGTCGATTTTACGCCAGAATAGATCATGCAAGACGCTATCGTCAATTGCAGTGCGTCGATGTGCTTACGTCAGCACGAGCACGCCATGATCTAATCGTGAATTGCGGCTCATGCGTCAACGCACTAATGTGATCTGATTCGTTTTTACATTCTGGACTTTGGTATTACTGTGTGTCGGCAATTCGGCAGATTTTCGTAAACCGAGATCCACTGTGTGTTCCGCTTGTCCGTAGTTTGGAATCCTTTTATACGCGAGTATAACGGATTGCGTTCTCTTTCCAGAAACAATATGCCCAGTGCGACTGTTTACTGTCCGAAGCGAATCAATTGAGCTCGTCCGGATTTCTGGGTCAGGTCAATTCGCAGGCGAGAAACGCCGCCAAGAAAATTTCCGAAGTCGTCCAAGATATGGAAATGAAGAAAGAGGAAGTGGAAACCGCTTCGCAACTTTTCCTATTCGTTGATCAGGTACAGTTCTACTCGCGTAGTGACGCGGTATCCGCGTTCCCACACTTTGGCGCCTTATCGGGAATTTAAAGACTGCTGAAAGTGCTCAATGCTCAGTTGCTCACTGCCGCAGAGCTAGGTGTTTCTGATATGGATCTCACCGATAGCAATCGACTCGTTGCGGCGTCCAGCTAATATTTCACGCTCGGTCCATTTCGCCATCCTCAACTCATAGCGATCAATGGATCTACAGCTGTTCCAAACTTTTCTGATGACCTTTTGAAGTTATTTGAAAATATTCCGCGAGAAAATTAAAGGGTACTGTAGGAAAAATACAAAAATCAGACTTAAAGCCTGATGTACGAAAGCTTTTCAATAATGTTCTGTATAATAATTAGCACGGTAGTACATATATAATGTTTAACACATTCGCTAACTTAATACTCATAAAGCGAGAAAGCTTCATTATTTAATCGCAATTGCTACATAAATTCTCATTCACGGTCGTCCTCTCGAACTGCTGTATGGGCCCGACATGGTCCGCTGTCCCCATTTTGCGAACCGGGTTAGGATACATGCAAAACATACGGGATTTACGTACTTAATCTTCCTATGCGTGGGCGATGTAAATATACGGAAGTTACCCAATAACTTGCGAGCACTCTTCATCATTTGACCCGCCAAATAAATGTTGTGCAACCGATAGTCCATTTGCCCGATATATGCTGTAACAAGAATGCTCAATTGCTCATTTGCTCAACGCCTGTGATCATGCGCCTGCGTATCGAATCCTTGATTTGTTATTGCGCGTATGCCATATCCAATTCCACCTTCGGCACCTCGTCGCTTCGGCATTGACGTCATAGGTCTTGTGTATCGCAAGATCAGCATCAGATGGTATAAATTTCATAATCTGGATTACTTTGATCCCCAACTCATGCACCTTTTCCCACGTTGCTGCAGAATCGCGATACGTGTGTCTTATGATTATGATATTGAACTTGTTGTGTTACACCCGCTAATGCGCCTCCGACACCAATCATCGATTAGTGTTACGCCATTTTAAGCCACTACATGCGTTACCGTAAACATGATCGCTAGCTTCATTTGCTTTGAAGTAAATTCTGATACTTTCAAAGTATCCAGTAGCGCAGTAATGGGCTGATTTGGTCAAAGCAGTCATCGTTGGTAGGCCTACTCGAGTAGAAATTAACGTGACATCGTAAATTTCTACTAAGTACAAGTGGCCATTTCCAAATAGGTAAAATAGAGCACACCTACGGCTGGTTATCCTGGAAAAAAAACCGAAAACTAGTAAGTAAAAGTACCGAGTCATCTTTTGAGTAAGTGGTGAAAGTAGGCAAAACCTACCGCAGTACTGCGAAAAAGCAGAATTACTTCATTACTGATCGCCTCTTGCAATAGGCGGACGAAAGGGGCCGTTACATCCACAAATTATGATGTCATCTTGTATCTTCACATCGTATCGGACGTACACCAGATGCAAAACTTCGCCCCCGCTGCTGGTTTTACGCTACATCACATATGTCCATTGTCCATGTCGTTGATAGTTTTCGGCCCGTATTAGCATTGGATTTTACACCAACTACACATTGATGTAGCATCCTTGAATCTTCGTCTAATAATCCGCGATTTCAGGCGTACTCGTGGGCTCTCTCCGGCATGAAGTTCGTCGCCTCGCTGAGCATGAAGGAATCGATGAGCGTCGAGGAGATGGAAGATCTGATCGTGAAGTACGACGAGTACATGTCGTCGCACCCCATGATACCGACCGAAGAGTTCGCACGCATGCAGCGAGTCGCCGTCCGCTTTCAGAACGTCAAGTGCCAGCGACAGTGCGAGATTGCACAGCAGAAATGCACGGAGACGCGGGACCTGTTCGTGCAGAGGAGGAGGCTTATTGTGAAGGTGAGGCTGGAAGATACGATAACGAGACTTACGATCACAGTCGCTCGCGGTGTGGTCAAATTCGGGGTATTCGCAGCAATCGCTGTGTATGTGTGGGGGCGTTCTCGTCAATCACGTTATCAGTTAAGGCTCCGAACGAATCTTATGGAATATCGTGTAACATTTGCTCTGTGACATCTCCTGCTTGAATTACGAATTTTCAAAAGTGATCGAACGACGATGTACAAACTAGCGCACTACCTCGCAAACAGAGCGATATTTGCTGTGGAATCGTCCGTACACGTTATCAGTTTGTTTTGGGCAAATCGCGGTACCGACTTAGTTGGTGCTTTGATGACTTGACTCGAAATCTTTGTATGTCTGCCGGTGACGAAACAATCAGCCCCGAACCCGAAGTTACGCCGTCATATTAGTCATCGTTTGTACTCCAGTAGAAGTAGAGGTGCTACTATCAATTTCTACTTCATACCAGTAGACTTGGCTTTTTCCAAGTCACCCCAAAAGACTATACTATAAGTAGAAGTACAAAATGGAGACATGATAAGTACTCTATGTAAGTAATTTCAGAAAACAGATCTGGTGGAGTGGTCTGGTACTGCTGGCAGTTTATCGCCGGTGGCAAGATGCCACTTTGCACACTACATGAAATGACTGAAGAAACCAGGAATAGGTTCAGTTTTCGACAAAATATTCAGTCACCGCGATACCGAGACTGATTCGCCAGCTCCTATGACAATTTCACTCATAAACGTTTCGCAAACATACACAAAACTACTTCTAATTCTACTTCAGAAAATCCGAAGTGCATTAAGTAAGCAGTCTTGCCTATAAACTTGTTAACTAAAAGCAGAAGTCTAAAAAGTCAACCACATGAGTAACTATTGCAAGTATGCAAAACCTACGTGGTTATTGTGTTAGAGAGATTGTAGAAGTACTTCGTTACAGACCGCCTCTGAGAAGATTATTTGTTTTCATACAGGCCCGGGACAGGCAAGTCCACGAGCGACGTAAGAAAGAAGGCGCCCAAAGCCCGGACTCGGAAAAAGACTCCGGGATCGCCGAAAGCCGACGAGGACCAAGCCCCGCCACCACGGACAGTTCAACGGAAGACCCCGCCCGCGACAGGGGCTCCGCCAAACCGAAATGTCGCGCGATTCTGCGTCAAAGCTCGGACGTTTCGCACAGGCTTAACCGCGCGGCCGCGGTAGCCGGCGGTGCCAAAAACGGGGTTTCCCCGCTGACCCTGCAAGACGTGAACGAGAACGGGGTCGCGCCCGGCGCGGCGGGAAAGCACAGGCCGAAAAAGATGCTGCGCAAGTCGCAGAGCATGTCGGCGCAGCATTCGAAGCTCAAGATCGGGGCGCCCATGCGCGCGGAGCAGCCGGACACGAAAGGGAGAACGTAAGTGAAAGTGCGATCATGAGGCTACGGAGTATGGTTTCGCGTTGATGTCACAATTACAATAAGTACTGCGTGATAATCAGAGGTGGTCGGTGACGAAGTACTTTTACTTTTCGAAGTATTCAAGTAGGTTTGTCTACTCGCACTACTTCCTCAAGTACATACGTTTGCAAATGACTACTTATACTGGTAGTTGAGTAGAAATTTACTACGTTACTTGTAATCCTGTACTTGAGTAGCAGTAATGACTAATTCGTTGGTACGTATGTAGCACTAGAAACAACGTCATAGTTTTCTCCTCAATTACAAGTAGAAGTAGTCATTTGCAGTATATATGATAGAGCCAGTTTTGCCATAAAAACTGAAACTTTTAGGCAGACACGGAAGTATAGTCTAAATTTTGAGTATTCAAACAAGGTAGACGTCCTTCGTTGCTGAAACCCATGCTTGAAACGGACTTGAACATTCTATTCCACCCTACAATCCAGTATACGGTGTAATGTCCGAATCAAACATGAACGCACGGGCACAATCTTGCATATGTGCTGGCCTTGACATAAGCCGCATTATTATGGGCTTGACTGTATCGTTGACGGGTTTTAATTAGGCTTATCACACTGCTGTGGTAACTGGGAGCTTGTGTACATTCCTCACGCTCTTATCTGAACCGCTATCTGGAAGTTGTTGTTCCTTGCGAGATCTAATCTGTTTGTTCCCACCGTTTAGGAAATGGAGTCTCGCTATCGAGGAGCTCATCACCACGGAAGAGGAATACGTCAAGTCGCTCAATTACATCATCGAGGTCAGTGAAGTTGATGTTCATTTCGCGCGCGATTAAACTAAACAGCCTTCCGGGATGCGTCGCGGAGTAATCGCATTAGTCGTGTTAATGAGCGTCTCTGCTGGCGACTGTTGGATATCTGGAGTACACTCTGTAAATGCATGGATGGGTAATAATTGTATATACCAGTTTTCTACCATAGCCTAGGGTGTAAAACCGACCATCACCACTTTCTAGTGAAATATTATGCTTTCATACGCAGTCCAATTACTGAAAACGAGACAAATACAGCAATTCTTGTGAAGATATATCCCAGTGATGGAATGGATTCTGTTATCATGTTTGCCCCCAAAAAGCGCTAAGAGTTGGTACGCATAAGCAGAAGCCGCTGAGATATATGATATATCTCGATACGGATTGGTCTATCTGACTCATTTTCACCCATTAAAAGGGGCCTAAAATCGTGATTCAGTACCAGTCAGTGGCGAAGGCCAGATAAACACCCAATGCTGTAGTGGGAATCTGGTAAATACACGTATCATCCACCCATGTATTTGCAGTGTGGGCGTTTCGAGATCATAAATTGCTCTATCTATGCATGAATGCTTCTGCCATGTCCGAAATAGCTTTGTCATCAGCAAAGTACTGTAGTACTTAATTGTGACGAAGATAAATTCGATCCGGCGCCCCGCGAGGAAATCCAATGTAAACACGCGAGACCCGGTTCAGTCTTCTACTCTTGTAACCCTATGACGTCATTGCAGGATAGGCTGTTTGCTATTGATTGTTCCGCGACCAATTGCGCGCATTGTATATCAACTCTCTCGAGGCCGGCCGACGCTGGGCTGGCATACTAGCGTTTGCCTTGCGGGTCGCGCTCAAACATTGCCGGTTCAGGGAAAGTTCGCGATTCACTGCGCTTTTTACGTCGGTAGATTTACGACGCTAGGCCGGGAAAGTCTTGCTGGTTTATTGGCTCGGATGTGATTTCACTTGTATTCCTCGGCGGGCGAATTTCCTTTTATCGTCATGTTTTTGCTTGTTGGGATTACTAGCGAATTGGCGTCGGATTAGGAGATGGCTGGGGGATTTCGGGCAGTGCTTCCTGCTTTGTAAACTACTCGGTAACCTGCCGGGGCTGCGAGTGGGAACGTAATCCGCGAGGCACTGGAACTTTTACCCCGCGGGGCGTCACGTGACTTGTTTGTTGGTTAAGTTGTGTCGGCGGTCGCATAATATTGACTGTTATTATTGTCGTAATCATAGGTGGTCAGTAACGATATACCTTCACTTATTAGAAGTACTCACAAAGGCTACTTGCACTGTTGCTTACTCAAATGCTTGTGATTTCAATCCACTTCTACTTGACTGTTTTCAATCTCTTTGCAAAACTTAACCTATAATACTAACTGCTTACTTACTACTGAATAGCTATTTCTGCTGGTACTCGAGCAGAATGTTATGGCGCAGTCTTCTCCTGGTGTACCAGCGATGACCACTTTGACCACCTCTGGTTGTAATCTTGATATTCACGATGTCTCTAAAACCATTAAACATGTAAGAGATAACCGTATATATCACGAAAATCGCCGTAAACCAGTGACCATGCTGCATGCGGGTGATTCCTGTTGATTACGTGCTACAGAGCATTCTAAATTACTTCGACTTCATGACCCAATCCGCTAGAAGCCTTGTCGGGACGCGAAGATATACTTGTTTACAATCTCGCATTCCACATTTTCATTTCTAAACACCTCGATTCTATTCCGCGCAGCATTACTACCCTCTGATGAACCAGATCGAAGACGTACCCCAGGCGCTGCGCGGGAAACGCGGCGTCGTGTTCGGCAACATCGAGAACATTTGCGACTTCCACGCCGGCCGATTCCTGGAGGCGCTCCGCGAATGCCACGACCAACCTGGCAGGGTGGCGGAAGTCTTCAAACAACACGTAAGTGGTCGCGGAAAAGCGAATCGGGAGATGATATCGTAGTAACAACTTGGTCGCGATATCATTATATACACTTCGTATGATTTCGGTGTTGTGAATCTATAGAATTTTAAACATTATTGACTTGCTTTCGTTGCTGTTTGGAGTTGCAGAGTCACATTTCCTCGTTAAATGCCTGTCTAATGTCTATTTGTCGTCTACAGAGCGATAGTTTCGGTATGTACGCATTGTACAGCAAAAACAAGCCGCGTTCCGACGAACTGATGACGGAGCACGGGTCAAAGTTTTTCCGATCGAAACAACTGTCGTTAAGAGACAAAATGGACCTCTCCTCATATCTCCTCAAGCCGGTAAGTCCAGTCGATTAGGAACAAACTCGAGCTCGTGGAATTCGAACTAGAGCCGTCGTCTCCGTCGCAGGTGCAAAGGATGGGCAAATACGCGCTGCTTTTACACAACATCGCCAAGCATTCGGAAGTGCAGTATCGTGCCCAATTGCGGGAGGCCGAGGCTCTGGTCAAGTTCCAGCTTCGACACGGCAACGATTTACTTTCCATGGACTCGATTGTTAACTGTGACGTCAATCTTAAAGAACAAGGCGAACTTTTGCGGCAGGTCGGTTGCTTGATTTTTCATTTGTTATTATTCCCGAGCCGGACTCGTAGAGAAGCTGTGTTCGTTTGCGGATGACTGAACACGATTTGGGAACAATGCATACCGACACTTGGTACGGGTCATCTGCGCTCTGTACAATTAACCCGATTGAGTTCACTGATGTTTGTGTAATTGCACGGAAGATATTACTTGATAGCGGCGACCCTATTTTTGGTACCGTAGTGTTTGTAAACCGGTGTTTTCATATGACTTTTTTGCCTTCACAGGACGAATTTATGGTTTTCCAAGGCCGACGAAAGTTCATCCGTCACGTTTTCCTGTTCAGCGACCTCATCCTATTTTGTAAGCCGCAGAAAGTCCACGGCGGCCACGATGTTTACCACTACAAGTCCAGTTATAAGGTAAGTCGCCCTTGGTAGCAATGCGCAACTGCAAAGCTGGACTGTAGCGCACTAATTAGGCACTGTTGGAAGTGGCGGTGTTCAATTCCATTGGCCACGATAGGAAAGGCAGTAAAATTACGAAATTTGTCCACGTGATGGCCAAAATAAATGTTCGGACACTCGCATGTGGTGCTAGTTAGTGACAAAATTGTCCACCGTGAACCTATATAGTTACGATACAACGCTGGTCTCTCAATTAATGCGCGCCATCCGTTCAGACCGTCGAAGTGGGGTTGACAGAGAACATCGGAGACTCCGGTTTGAAATTCGAGATCTGGTTCCGACGTCCGATGCAGGACAGCATTATACTGCACTTGAACGGCGCGCATAAGAAGCAGGCGTGGGTAGACGACATTCGCAGCATCTTGTGGAACCAGGCCATGAAAAACAAAGGTGGGTGTCTTTTGAATGTGGCCTGCTGTGCTTTGTACCAGTACTTTGTTACCAACCTGCAATGTTGTCCAGAGAGTTAGTGTGTATAAAATATATATCGAATTGATACATTGAAACTTCCCGTGCGTGAGCGATGTGAATGTACAGAAACTTCTGACGGGGCCTACGATACTCAAGTACATACATATACATAGTATCCGTCCCACTTCTGCGTGAATCATATTACCGACCCCTATTTTCAAGCGAAAATATTCTCATTCCAGCCAACCGCCGCAACGAAATGGCTAACATGGGCGTGGGCAGCAAGCCCCATCTCGACATCCACTCCAGCGAGAGCCCCATAACAGAGAGGTCGGTAGCCACAGAGCGGCTGATGGCAGGCCGCGTGCTCACTTCGAGGTGCCGGGCGTCGATAGCCGTCACCTACGAGCACGGTTCGAAGCGTCCGCACTCGACCGTGTCCACCTCGTCTACGTCATCGAACGGATCGCTGCAGCTCAACCCGCAGCCGTCATCCATGTTCGATTTTCGTGACATCCTCGAAGGCGAGGAATACGGTAAGTGATATAATGCGGTTAAAATCGGCCGCTAGATAAAAACGATGCGCTTTTGTCTTTTAGAATCAGGCAGCGGCCAGGGGTCTTCGGTTTGCATGTCGAACAGCGAGCCGGACGTTTTGGAAAACCGTGAAAATCAACCGGAAGCTTTGTCTCAACAGTACGTCACGACGGTGAGTTTGTTTTCTACTTGGGTGGCCAGTAGCGGAGCACTGATACTTTTTCGTGATGTTCGACTATAGGTTTTCCTTACTTGCACCGCTTACCAGAGTGGTTATGGTTTTGAATTAGTTCTACTTTTTCTTGACAGTTTTTAGTTTAGAACACCGACTTTTCCACATATTGGAAATCGCCAAGATGCACTTGGCAATTTCGGTAATAGAATCCGTAGATTAATTGCTAAAAGCTTGCCACCCTACCAGTAAATCGAGTACGTACTCGAGTACATTTCATTTTGTACTTCAAATTGAAGTAGTTTTGGCCCTTCTTGAAAATAGGCTACTTCTACTTATGGTTCTACTTCACTATTCTACTTACAAATTAGGCTTGGAAGAGTTACTTTTCCCTCACTTGGAAATTTTTATTACTAGATGTACTTGAGTAGCACCGATGACCACTTCGTCGGCCTCAGACTTTACTTTGTGTTTACTTATCGTGCAAATCGATTGACAAACGCGTTCCATTTTACCAGGTATGACCCGAGACTGCGAAATCGTGACATAGAGCGAAGCGCAACGGCGAATACCCAAGACGCGACTAACATTCAAACTCAACTCACACTGCAATACCAACTTGGACTCCGGTCGACAAGCGTGAACGGCTGGGACGTTCGCGCAATCGTTGCGAGGCACGAATCAACCGGACTTGAACTGATATAGCGTCGGAAGTGAAAACGTTAACGCGCTGCTGCGGAATCTTGCTTCGAAACACTCGACTACCTCTATCGTGGTGTCTTGTCTCGCCCTTTGTCCGTTTTTACCCGTTTTCAGATTTAGACTACCGTAAGGTAAAGCGCGGACTACCGTGAGGTATAGCGCGCGAGCACACACGTCATCCC
>ATSW01075910.1:0-11922 GCA_000444245.1 Botryllus schlosseri
TGGACATAAGCTCCTTTGATTCCAATGCGACGAAATTATCCGTTTTAATTTTTGCAGTGTATTGTCAAAAACCGATTTTGATTGCACTATTTAGAACCCAGACACCAGAAAAGTGATCGAGAACCTTATGCAGAAAAAGGACAATGATCAATTGTTGAAACGTCTTGGAAAAAGAATGGAGTTTGGCACAGCCGGTAAGTGATTATTCTTAGTAAATTGTCTTGCAAATTAATGGGAGCTAGTTTCATTTGTTGCCTTTTGACCACAGAAACTTGGTGGATAACATCAAACCGCGTTGCACTATAGACAAGATAGCGTAATGGTGTTAAGCGTCCGGCTTGATAGGTAGGTCGTGGGTTCAATCCCTGGCCGCTTCAGACCAAAGACCTGATTAGTAACACTGGTATCCATGATTTCCCCGCTTGGCGCTCAGCATTACCGGGATAGCGTATGCACAGATCGCGTGTATGTAGCCTATATCATGAATCGGTGTATGTGCCGTAAAACTTCCAAGGACAAAGTATATGACGTCTTATCCTTTCCTAAACTTCATAATTGAATAATTGGTAATCGGTCTTAAATTTTACAAACATGACTTGTTTTTCAATCGTTAAGATTTCAATAAATATTTGTAACCAAGGCAAAACTAGCCCTAGAATGCACAAATTTCTACGTACTTGGAAATTGATACTTCTAATTGACTAGAAATTTCTTCTACTTCTACTTGAGTACTGATGATGGCTACTATGAGCACCTCTGGCGTATTTTCTAATAGATGATAGGCCTTATATCATATTATCAAAAGATACTTTTTATATTAAGGGCTTCGTGCAGAAATGGGGGCTGGCTTCTCGATGATGAATAATTTGACAATTATACAGACGACACAGGTACGCCGCATAGAAAATTTTTCAACATACCAGCCTTATCATGTGATCAAAATATTGCTTCAGGGCTTCGCTAAGTACTTGCAACAGCAGTTTCCCGATGATATCTCCAGCAGAGGAGTGATCATAGGCTATGATGCTCGACACAACAGTAAAACGTATGTTGATTTAGAAGGTTTCACTTATTGATCGTTCACTAAGTTCAGAGTCGCAAGTCAATCTCACTTTATAGTTTTGACTCGAGTCAAGTCAAGTCGAGTCATTTTCAATTCACAACCGAGTCGAGTCCAAGTCAGCTAGTAGAGGGTCGAGTCCGAGTCATAGTGTTTTGACTCGAGTCCGAGTCCAAGTCATTATGTTCACTGTTCAGTTTTCGGTTCAATCCGGTGTGACCCACTTTTTTCAACTCTGTCGGAGTTCAAGTCATGGTGTATTCTGTTCAGTCTCGAGTTCAAGCCATGTTCAGCACACTTTTCTACAATTAATTATATCGAAGTCCTGATATTCATAATATCCTCATTTTTGTCACTTCAAACATGTTTGTTCAAACAGTTAAAAGACCCTACAATTTAGAAAGGCTATAAGATATATCGCATGAAAGAAGTATTTAGGATTCATACGACTTGGCTAATTCATTCACAATACTCGGGAACAAGTCGAGTCAATACACAAAATGACTCGAGTCGAGTCAAGTCATTTCGCATATTTATTAAAATGACTCGAGTCAAGCTGAGTTACCGAAAAATTGCGACTCGATTCGAGTCATTACAACCGTGATGATCAGTGAGAAGTTTTGTGCGAATTGAATGTTGTATTGAATTGGGAATGTAGTTTATTGCCAGGATATTCTTGAGAAGTTTTCAAATACCTCGATTATATGATCGTCCCATAACACATAATGCATGAAGGTTCCTAATTTATGACACTATTATGCAAAACATTATATTTTACCCATTGGCATGAGTATCACAGTTTTGACTTTATCTCCCCTTTATAAAAGATACACACTTCCTCAAGAAAAACACATTTTGACAGAACTACTGCTTCAGCCTCACTCGATGAGCATCTAATTATGTAAAAGTGTTATTATTAGATAATACCCCCTGAAATAAGCATACTTGTTGTCTGATTCATCTCAAATGAGTGACAGCCACTGTGCTATTTAGAGTGTGAGCTAGCTGTCCGGGTTAGGTTTTCTGCTACTGGAAAATATCTGTTAGCTTGAAACTGTGTGCATATTTTTGTGATTTCTGATGCTAACAGCAACCATGCACACATTAATGAAAATTTCCTGCCTGTTCTATTAGGCAGAGTGTTATATTGCATTTTCAGACACAACCCACCATGTTTGAGACTAAAAGTAAACTGTTATCACCGCAAAATCAAGCCTCGTAGGGTAGATATCGAAAGCAATTTTCTGGTGATTATAAATCCGTGATTGTACGATATTCGTATTTTGATTAAATGCTGCCTCATAGTCTAGAACTTGAGTAGTTATTACGGATGGTGTGAACCTCTGAAAGGTTCAGGTTCATGTGAACGCGAACCTTTTTGAAAGGTTCTGTGTGAATGCGAAGGTGAACCTCATGACGTCACGTGACGTCATATTGCTAATTCCAACCCTACATTTCTGTGAAGTGATAGCCTATATTAATGTACACGATAGCTAGCGACGACTCGGGCCACATATTGCCACAATGCTGAAGTACATATTGACGTTTTAAACGTCGCCAAATGTATCATTCGAGGCAATCAAATGATATAATAATCCCATAAGAGCAATATCTTCCGTCGCTTTGCCAACAATTTCAATGAGGACTTGCAAGGGAATATAAGTTTACGCCTTAACGGTCCAGGCAAGACCGGACAATGTATTCGGCGTCTGAGTATTGCTACGCTGATATTGAGCAGAGTGTAAAATGGGTTTCTGTACTTGCTAGTTGCTACCGATATTACACTTAACAAGTTTTACAGAAGTAGCCAACACCCCAATCGCACGGATTTGGTTTTTCTGATACATTAAACGGATGAAATCAAGATTGACCCCGTACGACCTGCTACATTTTTTACATCAGAAAACGATATCAATTTCATTGATTGGTTGAATAAGCATCATTCGCTGACTACCTACATGTAGTGTATTTCGCTCTTGATATTGTGTGATTGCGGGTCAAGCTCACAGCAAATGGTCACTAAATATTTACAAACGGAAAGCTGGATATTTCGAGCAAACTTTTGTAACAATAAAGTAAGTAAAATTTTTGACATTGTCAAGGTGCATGCTAGTTTAGTGTTGATTTTTTTATGCTTCCAGCGCCATGCATAGAGCGGCCCCCAGTTGAAATGCAATAAATTTCAACCAAAGATGTTATAATAAAGCGAAAATTGTAATATATAGAAAAGGTTCACAGTGCATAACCTACCAAGGTTCATTTGTGAAAGTGAACCTCTAAATTTCCGAGGTTCACACACAGAACGCGAACGTGAACCTCACATTCACACCATCCCTAGTAGTTATGCAGTAGGGTGGAGTGAAAAATGGAAAATTTTGAATTTTAAAACGGACACTTGATATGTGGTGCCAAATTTAAAAAAAATAATTTCTATAATAATTTTGGGCTCATGCACCCTCTAGTGGTCGTGCAATTGCACCGAGCGAGCCAAAAATAGCTAATTCCGCTATATATTGATGACCGCTTGCCCTAGAAAGCTGATTTTGGGCTCAAAAGATGCGGAAGCAACAAGTTTCTACCTCACTTCCACAGAACTTCGTCTTAAAAATGAACAGAAAAAAAGTTACGAGCAAATTATTGATTTTTAGACCATTTTTCGGTAAAATTACGCACTGAAGCAGGGTACGAGGCCAAAAGCGTGTAGTGATCGATCTTATGACTGACAACTCCATATTGGAAACACAAAACCAGTGGCGTATCCAGGGGGGGGGGTTTTAGGGGGTCGGGACCCCCCCCTTTTCAAAATCCTAAAAATTAATGTCAAATATAGCCTCTAATATTTGCTAATTTATCAGTTTAACATATTCGTTTTTACGTCTGAGAAGGCGAATATGGCGTCTTAATGTTATTTAAGGGGACTAACACCCCTACAAAATATTGGAATTATGCGCCGAATTAGTCGAAAGGATAAAATAGGTCATTATAATTTGCTAATTCCATACGAATTCTGCGCTTGGTCAGCTACATTTCAGCTGTGGCGGTTGCTGACGTTCTCAACTTTCTTCCCTCGATTTCTCTCTCGCCTTGCTAAAACGAGAGATGCATTTTAGGAAAATCTAATCTAATTGGCCGACGCGATATCTAATTGCAAAGACGTAGTTGTCGGCAATCAACATCGCCCGCGAATTCGCTGCATCTGCTCGCCTTGAAATCCTAATTAAGAATTGCACGGCGTGTTGATTGATTAGCGAGACGCAGACACGACGGCACCAGTACGACAATGCTATTCTCAAATCCACTTTGTATTCGCGATTATTGGCGAGAAATGGCCTACGATTGACATTCACATTTCAAAATACAAGCCTAGCAATCCACGTTCTCGATTGTTAGGTGGCTTGCTGTCGTCCAAATACAGGCCTATGTTGTCGCTGAACGGGAGAATTGAGTAGGCCTAGTAGTAAAGTTAACCTAATTATATCGGCTGACAAGTTTCTCTGTCGATCTAGTTATTATCCCAGTGTGTACTCTGTATTAATTGACTGACTTGCGTGCTTGCAATTAAAGTCTAATTACCTTCGCGCGTACTACACGCTCGCTCAGCCGTATGGCTAGTAAAGCCATCGAAAATGACACATTCGTGTACGACGTACACTATTCACACCACACCTCTCTGTGGCGATCGCGATCGCCCTCGTTTATGCTACCGCCTTATTCCGCGCTTGTTCGTCCGCTGCGATACTACCGACCGTGCGCATAATATCGTCAAAACCCAACAAAATCGCGCATCTCTGGCCGGAACTAGGCGCTTGAAGACGGGCGGCGTTTGCCGGCTCATGACTAAATGTGAGCATTTACGAATTTCTTTCAATCATACCGTAAAAGAAACGCGATTTTCAGGCAATGTCTGTATCGTATTCGTACATCTCCCACTCACCGCAAATCTCTGTTTATTAATAAACTATAAATATTCGCCACGGCGTAGAGACGAGTGATCGCAATGATGACGTCACAATAGCCAATTTCGTAACGCAAAACCCCCCCCCCCTTTTTTCGCGCTCTGGATACGCGCCTGCACAAAACCATCAATTCTATATTGAAAAAAGATATATTTCGAAGATGGTTTCACTATCAGAGTAATAGTCTGCACAAACTTTGAAATCTTGTTTCGTATTAAAGGATTTCATCTGTTTTTGATACTTCAGTTTTTTCTCTGATTAAGCCATCTCTACGGTTGAATCCTGACACATAAGCAGATGCTTTGGTCACCACTTTAACGCCTCTTTCCACTGCCTGGTTGTGCCAGGGATGTTTGAGGAGATGACCTTAGATTTTCCATCTCGAGACATGGCGAGTTTTATTGCTGGTGGCTGTTCCATATCTTTTAGATTCAAGTTGACAATTTAGTGGTATGATTTGGCCTTGATGTTTATAATTGGGATTTTAAACAATCTGATTCTAGTGTCAACGTTGTTTTTAGGCAAAATATGCTTTTCGTTGTAGCAAAGGTAGTGCAAGGTTGCGAATTCGTGTATCAGAAAGCTTTGTAATATGGGAAACTATGTTGCACAAGTTTTAGCACCAGTAACAATGGAATTGTGACTTTTTATTTCAAACCATGACGGAAAATAAAACTCCATGCAGAATTAAGCAAGATAGATCAGATTGCTTGATGGATGACTCTGTCGCACATGTCTGCTATGTATAGAACCTCAAAATTTGGCATGTTCTATGTGGGACAGAGTCATCCATCAGGTAATCTGAACTATCTTACTCAATTCTGCATGGAGGTTTATTTTCTGTCATGGTTTGAAATAAAAATGCACAATTATGGATGATTCGGTCCCACATAGAACATGCCGAATATTGAGTAGCTATGTGCGACAGAGGCATCCATCAAGCAATCTGAACTACCTTGCTCAATTCTGCATTGAGGTTTATTTTCCGTCATGGTTTGAAATAAAAGGCACAATTCCATTGTTGATGGTGCTTCTGCAACATAGTTTCCCATGTTACAAAAGCTTTCTAATACACAATTCGTAACCTTGCACTATCTTTGCTACAACAAAAGGCATGTTTTGCACATCTGGGAATGCTCGGTGATGATGATGAAGGCCTCAGAAGACTTGCAAGACTACAACTATGAGCAGATCAAACAGATATCAGATTCCAATTGACGACTTAGAAGGAGGATATGTTAATGAACCGAAACCTAAAAACAACGTTGACACTAGAATCAGATTGTTAAAAATCCCAATTATAAACATCAAGGCCAAATCATACCACCAAATTGTCAACTTGCATCTTAAAGATGCGGAACAGCCACCAGCAATCAAAAACTTTTCATATCTCGAGCTGGAAAATCTGAGGTCATCACCATTAAGGCTCAATCGTTCTTATCACAACCAGGCAGTGGAAAGAGACGTTAAAGTGGTGACCGAAGCATATGCCGATTGCCCATGTGTCGGGATTTGAACGTAGAGATGGCATCATAACACAACAACTGAAATCTCGAAAGCAGATGTAATCCTTTATTACGAAACAAGATTTTAAAGTTTGTGCATACTATTACTCTGGTAGTGAAACCATATTCGAAATATATCTTTTTTCAATATAGAATTGATGTTTTTGTGTTTTCAATATGGATTTGCAATTTATGTGCTTTTAATATAGAGTTGTCAGTCATAAGATCAATCACTACAAGCTTGTGGCATAATAGCGCCTGCTTCAGTGCCTAATTTTACCTAAAAACAGCCGAAAAATCAATAATTTGCTTGTAACTTTTTTTCTGTTCATTTTCAAGACAAAGTTCTGTGGAAGTGAGATAGAAACTTGTTGCTTCCGCATCTTTTAAGCCCAAAACCAGCTTTCTAGCATAAGCGGTAATCAATATATAGCAAAATTAGCTATTTTTGGCTCGTTCGGTGCAATTGCACGACCACTAGAGGGTGCACGAGCCCAAAATTATTATAGAATTTTTTTTTTTTTAATTTGGCACCACATATCAAGTGTCCGTTTCGAAATCCGAAATTTTCCATTTTTCACTCCACCCTATTATGCAGTCTTTTGGCATTTGCCCATCATTTCTTACAGCACTACCATTTCCATTCAGGTTCGCCCATCTTGCAGCCGCTGTTTTTATTCACTGTGGCATTAAATGTTACCTCTACAGCAGCATTGTGCCCACACCATTCGTGGTAAGTGTTTCATCGTTTTTTACAAATTCTGCCGTGATTATTTTCTTCTAAACTTGAAACTGGTAATACATTTTCGACTAATGCAGAACAACCTGTCAAGTCTCATGCATTGAATGTTGTGCTTGTGGTAGTGGTAGGCCCACATCTCTACATATATGCTACTATATTTCCAAGAGGCCAAGTCGATTTCATTGGTAATTCTAATTTAATTTGGATCAGCTGAAAACTTTCTGCTTTGTCCAGGACTGCCCTATAATTGCCGAGTGCGCACTATTTTCAAGCTGAATCTGTTTGTCAATGTTTACTCTGCATGGTCAGCGTTCTTTGCCGAATCTTCTAGACTGATAGATGTAAATAAGATGTCGGCTGTGTGTTTTCTACAAACAACTTCATGAAATTGCAAGTCTAACCGCACGCAATATGTGTTTTCAGCCATTTGGCGTGAGAAAGTACAACACTTGTGCAGGAATTATGGTCACCGCGTCACATAATCCGAAACAAGACAACGGTTACAAGGTATACTGGGATAACGGATCGCAAATCATACCTCCGCATGACCAAGGTAGTTTTTTCCAATGGTTACATATGTCATATTTAGTGATATGAATGTTGATATACAATATTCTGTCCAATTATCTGCTAGTTGCTGACGATTATCCATGACTAGTGTCAACTGGTGTCAATATTTTGGTTTATATCTATATGAATACATTATTCAATTACATATTTTTGTTTTTTAATGTGACTTTACATTAGAATTGTCGCTTATCATACTTGGACAACTAGATAATTAGACTAATTAGGGTGAAAAGCGGGTAATCAAATTTGTGAAATGTTCCTATGTCTCATTTTAACAGTAATCTAATTTCCGGTTTTCCTGAAAATTTAAAATTAACTGAACTTGGTTTTGATGTATTTCCTTTTAGTTTGGAAATTGAATTATATTCTAAAGTTTTTGCAAATTCAGTAATTCTTACTGTAATCTAATTTGAAAAAGCTGGTTACAACTCTGGTAGTAAGTACAGCTACTGAAATACGATATGTTGGTGACCTTGAGAGAAAACATATTATATTAACGATTATTACCACTACCGGTATTATGAAAATGCTGGGTAGCCATGTTTGCTGTGAAATTTCGATGTTTTAGGAATATCCAACGCCATAATGGAAAATTTGGTACCATGGGGTGACGCAGTGTGGGACACCAATGTAGCGGCGAGCTCCCCGTTACGTTTTGACCCCTACGAGGAGGTGATGAAGTCGTACTATGAAGAAACAAAGAAATACTCGTTATATAGGTAGGTAATTTTCCTTCGAATCGGCACTGATAATGAAATGTTTTGTCATACGATATGTGGAGAGGCTGTTGCTGATCAGTAGTAACTAGTACGCTACAGAATCCACTTTCCTACTACCCAACTCGAGTCATGCGTAAAATGACTAAGATTGGTGCCAGATCGAGAGACCGTGCTCGGTCGTTTCGACATCACCCTATCTATTCACTACATCGCATTGTACATTGTGTGTATTGTGCGCGTAAAAATAATAAAAACACACTCATGCCACGCTCAGAATTCGCATTCCCTAATTTTTGTTATACGTCGACCTTGTTTGCCACACTCTGTCGCGGCACCCCTGGGCAGTCCAATCGGAACACTGGTGCGATGCGGCACACTGGTTGAGAACCACTGTACCACCAGTCAGAAGTATGAGAACCCTCGGTCAAATTTACTTTATGAAAGGACTTGCATACTTTTAGTATAAATTCACAAATTAGTATAAATTTATGGCGTTACTTCTACTTCAGCAGGAGTGCTTGACTACTTTGACCGTCTCTGTATAATATGTGAGATATTTTTGTTTCTTTCAGAGATCTGAACGAAAAAACGGACTTGAAATTTACCTACACGCCCGTGCATGGGGTCGGTTTGATATTTGCGGAGAAGTCTTTTGAAACTTTCGGACTGGCGCCGTTCCACGCCGTGCCCGAACAAAAAGACCCCGACCCCGAGTTCTCCACTGTCAAATATCCCAATCCAGAAGAGGGGGAGGGTGTTCTGGTGAGATGAATTATTTTTGTGTGCCTTGTACCTGATCAAGTGGTATCGGTTGCTATCAGGATTGCGATGACTCGAGTCGCAATTTTTCAGTGACTCGACTTGACCTCGACATATGACTCGAGACATTCGATATGTATTGATTTAACTATTGAATTATTGACCACCTCTGATGCTCTCGCGTGCCGTCCGAATTTACTTCCAGATCATGGGTCGCCAACTCAAAACGGGTCGCGGGCCACTTTTCAAATTTCGTAGAGGTCTTGGGCCGCGTGAATGCAATATCGAGATAGAAATAGGCCACACAGTTTAACACCGCATTTTATGACTGTACGTCAGTACAACGCTGTGATTTCTGACATGAGCGACGCGCATAGTTACCAGAAACGGAATAATATTTATTATAAGAAATACAAATGCAACAAAAACTATCACTTTCATTTGATTTAAAATCCGCGCACGATACCTGACAACACTTTTCAGTGACTAAAGAATCGATATTCAGGTTAGCTAGACACGGTATTTGCCCGAAAATTATCTCCTCGTAAAGCTTGCTCTTGCGGGGAAGCCTCAAGTTGTTTTCCAAGCGTCTCGGTCTTGGCCATAGTACGTCCAGGGCCAGGCAATATGGCCGTATTCATATTAGCTAATTCTTCCTCCATGGAATGCTAGTCGAAGCCGTATCAGCTAGTGAGGAATAGTGATGTTGGGCGCAGGAGAATAGCTTATTTTGAACAACAACATTTTAAAACTGAAAGCAATTTCAAAATGCTGTACAAACCGTTCATCCGTAATCTGGAATCAGGTCGCGGGCGGCAGAATGTGGCCTCGCGGGCCACGTGTTGCTGACCCCTGTTTTATATACTATAATTTATGTTGGCGGCAAAAGGTGCAATGAGTAGAAATCTTTCCAAGTACCAGTATCAATAGAGACAGATGAAAACAGTACATATCCGGCAACTCGATAATTCTCAGGACTATAAAAGAGGTGAAGATGGTTCTAATGCAAAATATGCTGGTAATGCAATCGCATATTTGTTTCTTCAAGTTAAGATTTTCAACATTTTATGATGTCGTCAACATCTTTATGTTGTTGTATACATGAGATGGTGCGCGCAATGTGGATGGTATTTTGCTTTTTATACGACTTCCCAATTGCTCATAACAATACTCGGTGAATTGAGTGTGCTTTTCCGTATCATTCACTTAAATATTGATTGTCACATGAAATCGTGCTGTCCAGAATAATACGTCACGATGAATGAGTTCGCCTCGGCACAAATGTTCCTGAATTGACAGAATTTGATACAACTATATACTCGCATTAGTGCGATTTTCCGAGTATTACATTGCCACCGGGGAATTCGCAACTTGTAATTTTTCCGTTATGAAAATTAAGCTCTGAAGATACACCTACAAGAACATTAATTTTTTCAATGCTTGACTGCATATATATACTTTATTCCTATGTGATCAATATATCGACTTGGACTTGGGACAACTTGCGAATTCTAACGAATTCTAATGAACTTTGATTTGATATGAACTGAACTTGATTTTTGTTACATTTCTTTCCAATTCGAAATTTGATTCAATTTCCAAGTTTTTGCGACTTCAGTAATTCTAATTCCAATCAAATTTGGAAAAGCTGTAAATTTTCTAGCAGTACGACTTTTTTGACTTACTGAAGCTATGAAAATGTTAATCACTCGTGCTGGCTCAAATACTTTGAGACTTGTGTAATGGATCGGGAATCGTTTCTACCGTAGACTTTGGCAATGAAGACCGCGGATTCAAACGGATGTCAGGTGATACTGGCGAACGATCCAGACGCAGACAGACTGGCAATTGCAGAGAAGCAGAAAGACGACAGTTGGAAAATATTTACGGGAAACGAACTCGGTGAGTCCTACTTGCTATAAACTTGTGTGATATCCGCTACTGTGCTTCATGTTGTGGGGGAATATCTTCGGATATTTTCAGGGTTTTAATGGCTCGACTCGAGTCGCAATTTTTCGTTGACCTGACTTGACTCGAGTCATTTTTGATTTTTAAGAAGTGACTCGAGTCAATGAAAAATTACGTATTGACTCAACTTGTACTCGAGTCTTTGCGCATGACTCGATCAAATATTGTAATTCGACTCATTCTATATGACTTTTTTAAGTCTTGTGCCCGGAAACTGTCTTTCGTCAGTTTGAATAAACAAGTTTATTTTATTGGGAATCTGAGGTCTTCAATATCACCCAAGACTCACAGAAGTGAGTTCAACCTGACTTAAACTCGATACTGAACAGTAGACACCAAGACTTGGACTCGAGTCTTAACATTACAACTAGGACTCAAGTCTTAACACTGACTTGGACTTGAGTCTTAACACTATGACTAGGACTTGACCCATTGCTCCATGACTTGATTCGGTGGGAAATTGAAAATGACTCCACTTGACTACAGAGTCAAAATTGACTTGTGATTTGGAACCTTGAGACTTGATTCCAAACCTGAATAGAACTACCGGTACTCACTATTCTTAACTCACAACTAGAACTAGAACCTCTCAAGAAAACAGCAGTTAGTTGTCAACTATCCAGATTGGTAGCTTGTACAAGTC
>ATSW01075917.1:0-10275 GCA_000444245.1 Botryllus schlosseri
TTCATTCAACTAAATCTGGACCAAGAATTCCAGTAGTTACATCACGTATTATGGGAGAAGCAATTGGAATTTGTTGTAGTTCAACGAAAGATACTTTCCTACATTCTCGGGTAGAAAGTGTTCGTCCTTACTGAGTAGCTTGCCAAGAATGGAGAAAGAACGTTCAACAGCAGCCGTTGTTGGCTGACAACACTGAAGTTGTGCGTGCGCTGCTGGTGACAAACCGTGTTGCTTCATTCTGGCAATGGTGTCTGCGTCACAATTTTTCATCTTGCACTTCTTGAGATAAGAACCAATGCCCACGCAGTCTTCCTTCAGTTTGGATATTGTAGTACGTTGAGCATAACACCATGTCAACCTATTTGTTTCATTTGACCGTTTATGATTCACAATGAGCAGACAATGGGCCATCTACAACGGTAGGCCTATAAAGTAGGCTGCAAGCTGTAAAGTTTCAAATGATAAGTTCACATACAGTGCAAACATCGATACAAATGAAATGCAGGCTGTAAAACAAAAATTGACTTCGTAAACAATTTAGACATTTTTTTGGCCTAACGCTACAATTTTCACAAAATTTCGACTTTTTTTGATAAAAAATCGCATTAGTTGTTAGGCTTCAAATGTCCGGGTGTCGCTCGTTATGACGTGATAAGAGTGCGGGTCGCATGGAAATTTCAATGCAGTTGAATACGCTTAATTCGGCCACCAGGCGACAGCTTTGTTTGGCCAAAATGCTCGGGAACGGAGCAAAAGTAAAAACCGTATGTTAAAAACTCGCGTTTCTTTGGGACACGTGTCCTGAATTCCTATCGTTGTGTCAGAATTGAACCAAGGCGTTTTTTTTAACCAACCCAACAATTTACTCAGACAATCCCCGGAATCCGGAGAAAAATTGATTGAACAACCCTGGTGTCCAGCTTTAGCGCTGCATAGTGTAATGTTTTTTTAAAGGCAGCATAGCACTTCTACATTTTTGTATTTATTTGCAGATGGCCACGTACACACCGCCGACCAATCCACTACCGGCCCCGACCTTCGACGAATATTCTGCATCGAAATTTCCGTTTGGTTTACAAGCTAGAGAGAAGCACTTTTATCTAGAGAGGGTGAGCGACGTGATGAAATTCAGAGCGTGGTGAAATTAGTTTGAATGTATTGAAACGAAGAATTTTAAACTGGAGATAGCAAGGCGTCCGATTCGGTAGCGCATTTGCAACTGCAAAGAAACTGATGCTAAGCGATAAAGTGAAGTGTTCAGAAATTAGTCTCGAGATCGCCTAACCGCGATCTAACCTACAGACAGACACACAACTTCCTCATGTCCCGTTGTTACGCTTGGTCAAGCAGTGTCTCTTCATGCTGTGCGATCTACAACAGCATTATTATTAGTGCTGTAGTTGCTGACCCGAACGTTGAAAGTTGATAAAACTGGTCTTAATCGAAAGCTAGTGTCGCTCTGATTCCGAAAATACAAATTAAAATCTCGTCAGGGCTATCGAACCATTTCAAAACTTCTCTCAAAGCCTCTCAAAGAAAATCGACATTGGCCCGAACAATCGTTAGACGAAATTGTAACTTGGTATATTCAATGTGTTGGGGGAATGCCATAGTCGGAACGTGCCGATTTTGAACCGCAATCTTTTGGTGGTAAACTGTAGTTGATTCGAGTTTTGAATGGCAATTCCAGCGAAATCTGTCCTCAACGTTCGATCAATGTCAGAGTTTGTTTCCGTAAACATTGCAGGGCTGCACATTTCTAAACCACGGAGCTTTCGGAGCTACTCTCAAGGAAGCGATGAATTACTATCACGACTGGCAGAGATACCAGGAATCCCAGCCACTGCGTTTCTTCGACCGTGTTCTATTTCCGCAAACCGTTCACGTCCAGAAAAGACTAGCGCAGTTTATAGGTGAGCTCGCCATTTCGACATAATGAAGGCCGATCATACTTGTATTAATTTTTTTGGTGGGTATTTATAGTTTAGTGCAAAGTTTGGCTCTCGAAATTCAGGATCATCAATAGATTGTTCAAAAATAATCCTTTTTGCGGATTAGGGGGATTGACTGATTAACTTGTTAGGTTGCTAAAAAAAAACGATGCACACCAAATTTGGATCAATTCCAACCAGTAGAAGTTGACTCAGAGGCAATTGAATTTTTCGAATTTATTATAAAAAAAAATGAACATTTGTATTGTGAAAGGTATCCCACTTGGAACATTTTGATTCCCTGTCCATCACTAGCCAACGTCAGCACATGCGGTTAACCAAATTTTTTCTAAATTTTGAGTTTGGTTGATCGTATTTACTGACGTTAGCTCCTGATTTTTCATCAGTTTAACCAGTCATTGTGATATTGTCATTTAGGATGCAACGTTTCCGATTTTTCATTCACCACAAACGTAACTACGGCAATCAACGCCGTACTACAAGGGATGTCGTTGGACCAAGACTGCTCCATCTATTATCTGAATATCACGTATGGTAAGTAGAGTGATTTTTCTGACGTTGAATTAGCGCATTTTGGTGGGGGGCTCATAACCTGAGGTCTATCGACTTCTGCTGTGGCTTCACTGAAAAGGAAATTTAAGTACATCTGGCCAATGTATGTCCGGTTTTAGTGATGATGGATCTAGGGCAGGTGTTCTTCACCCGGAGGTTGTGGATAGTCCATGAAAGGCATTTACTGACGTTCGCTCCTGACGAGAGTAAAAAAGACCATTATTTGAGATTTTCATTTGTCAACAGAGCCATAAAGATTATCTACCGACGTTACTAGTTATACTTTTTTGACAAATATGCCTGAAAGGTGGGGATGGTGTGAACCCCTGAAAGGTTCTGGCTCATGTGAACGCGAACTTCCAAAGCTCTGAGTACACGTTCGCACCATCCCTACTATACAGCGTTTAAATTCACTGCCGTTGTGCTGCACGGCTCTGTTGAAGAACCTCGGTCTACTTCTTCAGTCTATGGCACCATCGTTCATCATTTTCAGGCGCCGTGAAAAAGATGATCAAGCACGTATGCGAGCGGACCGGGGCCCAAGCCGTGGAGGTGACGGTGACCTTCCCGATTGCGAGACCGGAAGATATCGTCAGTCTGGTCCGGACCACGTTGAAAAATGGCACCACCTTAGCTATATTCGACCACATTCCGAGCAATTACGGTTTCGTTATGCCCATTGAAGGATTGATTTCGGCTTGCCATCAAAGGTGAAATACTGCTTTCAGATTACAAGTAGAATTACGGAATTCTCAAAGGCTTGGAAATTCAATTAAAATCTTGAAATCACACTTATCTTCATTCTTCATGTTTGTTTCCAATCGCGCATCACTTTCAGCCATCGCGCGTAGTAATTAGTGGGAAGCGTGTATCCAATTAACGAGAGTCGTGTGCAAAAGCACGCGATCTCCTGCTGAGTTGGTTTGCCGTTTGTACGCGAGCGAAATTAGGTCACTAGTAGACACTCGCGCGCGGCAATTCTCGCCAATTCATCGCGTCAGCGACAGGTCCGAACAATCGCATACGCAATTTATACATACACAAGAGGCCATGTGCGCAAAATATATAGCGTAATCAGTCCCATCCCCAACAGACCTGTTGCGCATGACATAACCGTTAACCTAGGCGCAATCGCATCTAATAGGTCGGATGTCGGTTCGATGGCCTAAATTAACTCGCCGGCGGCCTCGCAGGCTTTGGCTGCTATCTACTATCGTTTAGAGACAATATCGTTAATTGTATAATGATTAGCAATCGCCTCTGTAAAAGGTCTCCTCGTGCTCAAGATGTCGTGTCGCTAGCCTGAACTGTCGCGCCGCCAGCCTCGCAGGCTTTGGCTGCCATCTACTATCGTTTAAAGACGATCTCGCTAATGGTATAATGATTAGCAATCGTGTAATGATTGTTCAAGAGTGACATCGCAAAACAGAATGACATCGTATACGAAATCGGAACTATTCATGTACTCAAATGCAGGGTGCGTATTATACATGGGTACAGGCTTTTTCCCAGAATTTATATGCTATTTTAGGGGTGCGTATTATACATGGGGGCGTACTATACTTGGAAAATTACGGTAGTTCTATTTCTATTCCTAGTTGAGGATTTTGAAAAGTGAGTATTTCTATTTCTAGTTGCTGCATTTGAAAAATGAGTACTAGTTCTAGTTGCTAGTTTTCAAAAGTGAGCAGTTCTAGTTCTATTTCTGGTCATTAGTTTTGAAAATTTGACTATTCCTTTTTCAATCATATTATCCAAAAATTTTAGTGCTCATTCTCTCTTTTCCTGTAGGGGAGTACCGGTCCTCGTGGACGGCGCCCATGCATTGGGGCAAGTGGATCTGGACCTCTTCAAACTGGGGGCCGACTACTACGCGGGTAATTGTCACAAGTGGTTCTGCGCTCCGAAGGGCTGCGCTTTTCTGTACGTCAACAAGCAGCTGCAACGGTACACGAGAGGCTTGACCATCTCTCACGGATACGACCAAGGTTTTCACTCTCAGTTTTTGTGGACAGGTACATTGGATCTTGCTTTATTTTATATCTAAATGGGAAATAGTCACTGTCGTCCAAACTATTCTTCAAAGTTACAATTAGGGCTGGGCCCGATGATTCGAATGCTCGAATCTGAATCGAGTATTAATTTTAATGATTCGAGTCGAGTAGTAAAGGGCGATTTTTTCGAGTACTGAAATTGTACGATTCTCGACACTGAATGTTAATTTATCAAGGAGAATTATAGTTTCAATACTCATTTTCACTGTTGAAGCCCTAGAACCTTGATTGGCTGTATCGTAGCATACGAAACATATGGTACAAAGCTACGAAGGTTACTGGACGTAGCACATTTCCGAAGTCATGATTATCCGACATCATCACCAAGTGAAATGAAATCGGTATGGTAGAAAAAAATACCAAAGTCTCATTTATGAGACGGATAACAGGCATTAAATTATTTGTGGTCGCATAATATTTAGATATTTGAATTTTGACGTATTATATCATGTTATGACGTCATAATGGCTGATACTCGATTACTCGACTCGAAGCATATTACTTGATTCAGAATCGAATCACTCAGGTACTCGATTTTGCCCAGCCCTAGTTACAATGAAACGTCCGAATTTGCTGTCCTAGTCTCGAGTCATACACAATGACTCGAGTACAAGTTGAGTCAATACAAAAATTGACTCGAGTCGTGTCATTTTAAGACTCGAGTCAAGTCGAGTCAGCAAAAGATCGCGACTAGGGTCAAGTCACGACTCCAATCGTTACAGCCCTGTCAACCAATAGAAGCTTTACGATCCGAGATTGAAATTTAGATATTTCTTGAAATACTAGCTTCTCTACGGCGGAAAATATTAGCATTTCGTCCGGCCAGGCCTGCGTGAAAGAAAAGTGTTGCTTTTGTCACGCGTTCATATCTTGAGAAGGTCCAGTGAATTTCACTGAAATAGCCTCGTCGAAACAGCAGTGGTGTAATTTCCAGATAAAATCCAGTAAATAAACCAGTAAATAAACTGACAAGCATGTAAAATACAGGAAAACTGATTACCCAAATTCCAAGTGATAGTCCATATCTGGAAGTATCATGAATTTCGGCCGGAATTGAACCACATTGGGTGCTGTTGCATGATATTTTTTCCGCTAACTAACAATTTAATGAATATACCAGTGATATTGGGAATATGAAGTTGAATTTTGAACAGCCTAAACGGGCAATATCCATTGGAGATATTAGCATTAGGGCTGTTCAAAAATAACTTTCTTTCTCTAATTTTACTGGATACTGAATCAAATTGTTAGGTTGCCTAAAAAAAGCGACGCTACACCACAATTTTCTCTTAAACCCAAGCTATGGAGGCTTTGCTATATAAGAAAATACTTTTGTATTTATTTAATAAAATATAATTTTCAAGTTTTTACTGGATACCCCATGAAATTGTTCGGTTGCGTGAAAAAAACAGGCACAAGACAATGGCTCAACGAAATTTTGGATTTGTTAATAACAGTATTTAAACTTGGGGTTGGGTTTCAGTTACGACAAGGGTTGATTTTGGGGATTGATTTACAATGTTCTTTCCAATTCTATAGTCGCTGACGATTACCCCTAACGAGTGTCAGCCGAAAATATCCGGGTTTATTTCAATATGATTATATTATTCAATCGCGTGCTCAATTTGACACGATTATTATTTTTTTATAGGTGCAAAAGATTACTGTTCGTATTTGTCGCTGCATGCTCTCCTGAATTTCTGGACCACCGTCGGTCCGGGTAACATACGCCAGTACTGCCAGACCCTGCTTACGGAGGCGGTCAAGTATTTTCAAAGCAGATGGGACGCGGAGCTTCTGGCACCGATCGAATGCCACGGTAGGTGTTGTTTAGAGAGCAGAGATGGATAAAGTAGTCATAAGAACTCAAGTAGAAGTAGAAGTAACGCTGTAAATTTCCAGTCTTAGAAGTAGAAAATGGAAGGTTTGAACAGTAAACAAGTAGATTTTGTTTGAGACGTTGCATAGTAGTTGATTCTAAATTGCAGGGTGCGTCTTCGCGACTATCGCGGAATTACTAGACAGGGTTGTAACCAAGTTCCAGTGTTCCGAGTCGCAAGTCAATCTCACCTTTTACAGTTTTGACTCGAGTCATGTCGAGTCATTTTCAATTCTCCTCCGAGTCCAAGTCATTCTGATAGACGAAATACCAATCGTGTGGTGACTTTACTATTCTTCGAAGTTACAACGAAATGCCTGTCTTGGCCGTCCTAGTCTCGAGTCATTTTACGCATTTGAATAAATGTCTCGAGTCAAGTCGAGTCGCAAACAATACTCAATTCAGAACCACGCGAGTAAGTAGCTTTGCTTGGCAAAATGTACTCGAGTAGTATTTCGGTTTGAGAATGGAGAAATTTCCGTCTATATCATATTTGACAATAGTCTTGGTATTGCAGCGATGATGTGTTGCGTGACGGTGCCTTCCGCCATGTACGCCGATAAACCCGCGCTCTCCTACAGCGACGCCGAAACCATTCAGAACCGTCTTTACTCCGACTTTAACATCGAAGTTCCCGTTAAGTGCATCGAGAAAAAGCTCTACGTGAGAATCTCGGTACACGTGTACAACAGTTTTCCGGAATACGCGTCTTTGGCGTCCGCGTTGCTGTTCATGTCTGCCCGAAACTGAACTTCGTGTCTCGACTTCGTTTGTGTTATCATGTTCGAATCGATAATTGCTGTGTTTAATTTGGTAGTGATCATGTCTTATTACTGAGACTATCGTTTTTTTACCTAGAAAATCAAAGATTTTGCACCAAAAAATGAAAGTTTTGATTTTTTTGGACAGTAAAATACTTGACTTTGACACGATTTTGCTCTCCAAGTATTTAAATTAGACATTGTGGCACGGTTGTTTACTGGCACCATTGAAGTTTAGTGTACACTGCTTGAGTGCTAATAACACTCAGACTGTTACTTTGTACCGACAATGTTTTCTACATCTCACATTTTAGACTGTAAACCAAATCTGTGTTCTGTTAACATCTCGCAATCCACCCAATACCGTTTGGAAACACTGTGCTATAAGAACCAATGTGCCCGCCGCGCAGCCAAATTTCAGATAAGATTTGTGATATCGGCATTAGTTTAGGAAAATTTCACCCAATTTTAGATGCGTTGATCATCACGCCATACTTGATTGCTCAGGTCGATTTATGATTCACAATGGTAAGAAAATGGGCCGTCTACAACACTAGGTCTATAAATTAGGCTACAATATGAAAAATGTCAAATAATAAGTTCACAGACAGTGCAACCTCTTGAACACCAACAAAATGCAAAAAAGTGAACATTCAGTGAAATCTATCAACATTCCAAGCACAGCCATAATACATTACAGTTGACTCCCGACTACTATGTCGAGACATGAAATTTCCCGAAATTTTTAACCTCTAACGTCCGATTTTGACAATCCTTTCAAAGTGTGTGTCAACTCGATATTATTGGCAAACGGATATAATCGGTCAGCGTCTAGTTACTAGTCTTCCGTTGATAGGATTCGATGAAACTGAAGGAGTCGAATGTGTATTTTTTCCACTGATCACCTGAGTCACAACTGTACTTCTTAATGAAGTTTTGCCTGAAATTTAAAATTCGCTTCTTCGGCCTGGTTCACTGCCTTCTTGTCACTCTTCGAGCAATAAAATTTCCATTTACGAATTTCCACTTTCTTCAGCATCCATGACGGCTGTTCCCCAGCCGTTTGATGATACTACAATTCCAATCGCTCTGTGTAAATATGTCAATAATTGATCGTTGCTTCATGACGTTCCTGTAGGAATCACCTATTTCACAATTTTCATGGTCACAGTCAGTGTGTACATTCTGAACTTGTGTGCCTGCTTTTACTTGCCTGAAAAATCACAATAAATACTGCCAAACCTGTTGACTGCTGAACTAGAGCATTATGTGTGTGTCGTATCTGCTCTGTAAAATAATAACAGCTCTGTGCCCTTCTGTTATAACCCGGGAGAAAAACACGTAGCCTCTCGCTTTCCTATATCCGTGAAAGAGTTATTTGACCTAAGTCTGTATTAATAAATGAGATTACCTGTACGTTAGGGGTGCTTAAAAGAACTTTTTTTTTTAAATTTCCATCTGCTTAGTTTGTAGAAGGATTCGCGAAATGGCCTGTCACCCAGACTTGGAACAGATAGATAAGTTCGAGCTATCTAATTAGAGTGAAATAATTTTCCAAAAATGCTACAGAACTGTATATTGTCACGAGAACGAAATCAGGTTTGATATTAACTGAACAGCATTCAATGTTCAAGTTTTGTAATCTATAATTCTAATCCAACTTGGGAAAAGTTGGGCATTTTCTTGTCAAACTCTGCTGTCAAAGAGGGATTAATTGTATATCGCCCCTTTTTTCTCAAGGGCTTGTCCAAATTCACAAAATCAGTTGCTATCAATATTTATTCGCTGGTTTCATTGTGCTTATCATGGCCTCTGGCGTGAAACGCGTGGGTTTCCGCGTCCGTATCTTCTGGCATCGAATATTCAGTGTCGGTGTCTCCAAAGTTTTCTGCCGAATTGTGAGTAACTGGTGGTTGTGTGTTTACGTCCTGGGCCGGCTGCACGTTCGTGTTAGGTGTGGTTTGGGTTGGCGCATCATCCGCCACCATCAGTATACGTCTCAGGATGACTCTGTCGTCATCTGAATCTTCATCCGAATAAGCACCTGGTACTGTAAAAACATGGGAGTGAGAGGACAGGGAAATACTGGTTGAAAAATTGGTAGAGAACCAATATGCGCTGGAATGACATATTCATATTGAAATACACTTGAATATGGTTGCCTGACGCTTGTCAGTGGAAATCGTTAGCAACAAGGATGGAATTGGAAAGAACATTGTGCCATAAACAATCGTATCACCAAATATGAAGGCAACAGCATGAAAACTGGGATAGTCGAGGAAATTCTTGCAAGCATTCCACAATTTAGTAGAGAACTTCACGCTACACTGCACGTAACAAACAAGCACACACTGGATGTAATAACTGGGAGTAGTTTTGGTAACGTTTCTGGCCGACAGATATATTTTGTTCTTTTTACAAAGAACATAGTTTTACCAAACTCTGATTCACGAAGTAAAATCCTAATAAGAACACTGCTTTTTAATAATATTTGTCTTCATAAATTGGTCGTATTGACAGAGAGTATGCAAGATATATTACTGTCACTACTAAAAGTATGCTAACCGTCAACCGAACTTACTTTTTGATGCTACTTACTTAAGGAATATTCAGTCCCTAATTTCCTACTTAAACTTGTAGTAAAAATATTTGACATGTCTTTGAGTAGAAATTTACAATGACACTTCTACTCTGTGGGTACTTCAACCCCATCTGACTGTAATACATTGAAACTTATACAGCGCTTCAATGGGGATATCAAATCCTGTTTTTTGAAAAGTAGTCTACAATTATACATACATTTATTGCAAATTTTAATGATATTTGATAGCATTTGTTTGGTTTGTTGTAGTTTGAATCAGAGTCAAGAGAATTCAATCTCCAACTAAAGCCAGTTTTGCTAAACTTGATGGGTGTTATAAAATTTACTGTATCCCTTCCCGGCACTTCTTCGTTATTCCCCACACATCCAGAAGTGATCACCATGAAACCAATAAATGATTCCCATGAACATGTGAAATTTTATAGACGTCAAAATGAATTGTTTTTCGCGTTGGGGTGGGATAGACGGATATTAG
>ATSW01075966.1:0-10283 GCA_000444245.1 Botryllus schlosseri
TTGATACGCCGAGTCAAGTCAAGTCAAGTCATTTTAGCCAAGTGACTCGAGTCAAGTCAAGTCATACAAAAAAGGTGACTCGAGTCTAACTCGAGTCAAGTCATGACTCGAGTCATCCCAACACTGCTACACAGTACACGGAGCAATAATAATGAGGTGGAAGAAAATCGCGCAGAGCGCGAAAAAACTTTCAGTCAAATGTTTGATCGAAAAGAATCATGTGCGATAATTGCATGTAGCATTTGCACACGTACCCGACTATACGCTAAAGCGAAAACCGATGGTGCAATTTTTCTGTTCGCATCGAAATCGTCGCAGGTGTTCGGCAAGAAAATAATTCAATTGATTACTTTTAGGCTTCTTGGAGTGGCATTTTATAAAATGTGTCTTAATTGAGTGTACTCGCCGTGTCTACTTCGACGTTGAAGCCACTTCCATTTAAATCCTTGCTTCTTAGCTTTAAACGCATATAATTCATGGCGCATGACATGACCTTATAGGCAGAGGTGGTCACTAACGAACAACGTCTACTTTTTCGAAGTAGTCAAGTAGTTTTCCTCTACTTCTGGTATTTACTCAAGTAGATCTTTTTTTCGCTACTTCTACCTCGTAATATTTTGTGAAATACTTACTTTTCGCTATTTTCAGTTTGTCAAGTAGAAGTAGTGTAATCCCCCAATAAGAAAGATAGCCTAAGGAATTTCGGGGCTGTTTTCACGTAGTACCAACAATTAATTTTAATAAAAGTCATGTAATACCCAGAAACTTCGTCGCGCTTCGCGCACAGTAGATATGTAGTGACAAATATGTTTAAAGAAAGTATCGCTGAACATAATTTAGATACCCGGTTGCGTGGTTCCTTACACACTACATTGTCGCCCATGTCGCCTATATTTCATCACAGTAAGTATGGCCCCCATAACGTTTGAAACTATCGTTTGGCAATCTAACAAATACCTATTATACCGAGCAGCCCATGACGTGTCCTAACCTGGAAAAGTGGACTTTGACTTTTTTTAACGTTAGTCCTGTTTTAGCAGACCACCGTTGAATTTTTCTGGACAAAAGACAAGAAATATATTTTCCGGTTTTTAGAAGTGGTATTTGTATTTTTTTTTAATTACTATATAGTATTATACGTTGAGTTCTAATTATAGCTTCAGTTCTTTTGTCTGGAGAACATACATGTTGAAGTATAAAAGCAAGTGTAGTAATGCCTAATATTTTCCGAAAATAAAGCTATACACTATATGGCATTTTTACGATCTGCCATATTTTTAACTAGCGTGTAATAATCGCGCAAAGTCGAATCCAACACAACTTCTCCGAATTGCTCTTCGACTGACCTAGGGGCCATAATATGGGGAAGCGCACCATGACATGATATTCTTTAAAAATGGGTGTTCGAGTAAACAAAGGATTAGTATCCCATTTCCATATCAATACCATCATTTACATCCTATGATGTGGACGACTACTTATTTTGTCATAAATTGATACCTCCTGCGATGCATCAATATGAATCAAGCTTTCTACACCTTCCGCATAGCTCTATTTGTAGCTTTTGACAGTCCATGCGAACGAATTACTATCGTTTTCACAACTACTTACTTGAGTAGATATAAAGTCAGTCAATTCTACTTCTACTTCAAGTAGTTTTAGGTTACTTATGTAAGAGTACTTGTGTAGATTTTTTCGTCGTCACTTCTACTTCTACTTGAGTAGCTTTCATGAATACCTTATCCACCTCTGCTTATAGGCAAATATCTTATTTCTCCATAAGTTTGTGTCTTTCTACGCATTCAACACATATGTTTGATGCTTTACATATAGACTATAGAAACAATAAGCTAACACCTACAGCAGTGGTTCTCAACCTTTTTGTCTCCACGGACCCCTTTTGGACCGTCACGGTCCCCGCGGTCTCCCTTTAGTTTTAATTCAAATTTATCTCAATTTCATGCAATCGTCATCTGTCTTCTGCAAATGATATCCGTAGGCTCGTGATAACCAGCAACAAAATGACCTTTCTTAAAAATAACATCATACTAATGATGTAGAAATTACACTCACTTTATTTGCTTCAAAGTTAATTCTTCAACTGCATTTCTTGAAATACGTGGTCGTGTCTCGAAAATCCGCGCCATCGATTGATATGAACGAGTGCTGAAAATTCATTTCTACGAAGACAGGTGGTGGTCAATGCAATAAAAACGCGTAACGCTTCCGACGACACATTTGGGTATGATCGCAACAAATATGGCACCAAAATTTATAAACTATTTTTTAATGAACATTTAACGTCAAGCCTGGGCATTATATCAAGCAGCTCATCTTGGGCGTCTGATTTCAAAGACTACTCCAATTCATCTCGACAACTTCCGATTTTTTCATTGTATCGCAGTTTTTTGCGGTGTTTTGAAATGATGAAAATATTAATAAACTGATACTGAAACTGACTGAAGTTAACATGGAAAATGGTTATGTATATCAAGGGAGAAAATTGATTTTTGCAAACATTTCGAAGTCTACGGTATTGACATTACTAATCCAACTTTTTAGTTTTTCCACAATCCCCAACAAAATATCGCGAAATTGCAAAATATATATATATCAGTAGGCTATTGGTAATTTAGCAATTAAAATGAGTATGAACAGTAGGATATTTCAACTCAGACAGCCATTCTGTCGATGTGAGTGCTGGATATTTACTAGCAATGAAGTGAAAGTACGTTGGGATTTTCCTGGTTCAAAAAATACAGATTCAGGTTATCAACTATTCTGAAAATTTAGAGGCTTCGCGGACCTCCCGAAAATGCTTCGCGGACCCCCGCTTGAGAACCACTAACCTACAGGCTATACGCATTCACCATCTAATCCTAATTCAGGGACATCTGATCGGTGCAAGGTCCGGTATCAGGCACATGCATGAATAGTGTGTATGAAGTTTGTATGGATAGTATGACGCTACTGTGGCATTTAAAATAGCAATATAATTAGTATTATTGCTTTTGTTGCAACTTGTAAGTTTCAGCACAAAGGAACCTCCTTCCCCGATCATATACGTCCTTATCTCAGGCGACATTGCGCCCCCTTCACATGATTTCACGTCCCCCAGTTGGATAACCAATTCTCCAAAGGGTCCAGGTTCATGCGTCTTCACTGGCTGTTATAGCCTACATACCGTTGAATTCACCTCTGAAAGGATGTGTTTTGCTCGTGCCGTCATAATTCTCTTTGTATCCACTACAGATGTATGTTTAAAACAAGTGGCGTCGATCTAGAATGTCTGAAAAGGAAGCACTTAGCAGACGTAACGTGCCAAAAAGTGCTTCTGGTAATTTTGACACACGGAATTTGATGGAGGCTAAAAGCAGCAATACAAATCACCTGCAAATATTCATCGCAGCGGTATTTATTTTGCCCCCTTCCTTGCATTGGCGTACGCATATTACATCTCACCGATATTGGCAAGTATGATATTCCATGTCGCTGATACAAATGATTTTTCATGGGCTAACGTGGATAACGAGGATCTTCACAATGGGGTTAGACTTTTGGAGAAGCTTCAAGGGCCCGAATCGGCCATTGTTGACACGTAAACGGATATTGGTACACAGGAACTGGCGATGGAAAGCTTATGAGGATAGAATGCGCCAACAAATCAGTACCAAAAATCACGGACATCTCAGCGAATCTACTAAATGGTCTTTATGCCGCTGGCGGAAAGACCACACTGAGAAGACCTCTTGCGCTACCACTGCGTAATCATACAATATACCTAGCGGACGCATACCAGGGAATATTGGCTATAGACACCACCAGTTACAAATGGGAATAAATTGTAGGCTATAACGATGTTGAACCGGGAATGAAATAAGCCAATGATTTAACCTTAAATAAAGCCGAAATAAAGATATATTTTACGTACGTAAGTGCCAAATGGGATTGCGGCCTCATGGGTTACGTGACAATGGATAGTAATTGAAGTGTTCGCGTTATCGAAGTAGATATTGCGACCAAAGTATTCAGAGGGATCAAAATCGGACTTTGCGGGCCTAATGGGATAGAGAGCAATCTCGAAGAGACTATGCTATTTGTGTCAGAGGTACTAGGAAATTTAATAGCACTGCTTGATATAGTAAAGGGAGACATACTCCGAACGATACCAATGTCAGGTAACTCTGATAACATACGCCGTTCCATATCTGGAGGTTATTGGGTGCCCATTCCCGTTCCAAACATAGGATTCCTGCGGTTTACTCGAAGTTTTCCATTTGTTCGTGATATTACAGCTAGAATTATGGGCCCGGAGTTTTTTTCACGATCACTGACCTCAGTCAAGGCACGGTGGTGAAGTTGAACGAAAACTCCCACCCTATTTCAGTCCTAAGAGACACAAAAGGAGAGGTATCTCAATCAATCACCGAGGTAGTAGAAGTTGTTGACTAGGTTCTTGTTTCGTCTCGCGACTAAATAAGCAATTTTCGCTTACATTTGGTCGCAAGACGCATTTGTGGAATCATTATTGCTAATACAGATATTTATTGAATTTTCGTTTGCAGAACACTTTTATCATCTGAAACAGGGACGCTCAACATACAGCCCGCGGCGGGATTTTGAGCGCCACAAAACTTTTATGTGCCACAGAATGAATCGTGAAACTACTTGTTTTGTTCGGGTCTTACATACATTTGCAAGCAAACATTTTCTACGATTAACATTAGCAAGAAAAGAATGCATTCCAATATAACTGATGTTTACGTGCAGTCTTTACTCAGGGTTTCTCTTTCTACATCCGACATGCAGCCAGAGCTCAAAGAACTTGTTAACAACTTTGATCGACCAGCACAGATGACTGATTGACTTCAACAGTTGTTGAAGTAGCCTACATTATGTTTCTATATACAAAAAATACTGTTTTGGGTAGAGGCTTATACTTGTATAGGTGGATAAATACGCGATTAATGAATCGATTCAGTAATCCGGCCCGCCAAGTATTCTACTTCATATTCCAAAGTCAGGCCAGCCGACAGAACAAGTTCCCGCCCCTGATCTGAAACGGTAGTTACTTATGTGGTGTTAAACACTAATCAAACCCACCAATTCAATCCAACAATTTGGCCTACCTATTATCTCCAGAAGCCCTGCGGTGATTTCTAGAAACTATATATCTCGACAAGCCGTACTGACAGATGAATCCGAATGCTGTAACAGGGGTGAAACTGCTTTCGTATAAGCTGGCTATACGAGTTGTGAATTTCACATGTAAGCTATTGTGCGCATGCTTTAAAACTAACATTATTAGTATTGAAAATAAACAAGGGGCAACGCGCTAACTGAATTTTCGCTGCAACATCCACTGCTGATGATGCAGTGGATGTTGCAGCCACGATTCGAGCAATATAGCTCCTTTAGAGAAAGCCTAAATTGATGTTCACATGTGATATCAAGTCTTTTCTTAGCGTAGAGCGAGAGCACAAAACGGATTAATTAAAGGGGCACTGCAGTCTCAGTGTGACGTGGTCTCAAATTAAAAATAAAATTAGAACAGGATGAAATTGACCTCAGCCACTTCCTTCAGAAATTCATGGAAATGAAGCTATTGTAAATTCCAACTAGCACGTAGCACGTTATTTTCATAAATAAATTTATGTGGTTACGCGGCTGTATGCTGCTTTACCCGTTGCGATCTTGCGGGTATACGCTTTCTTCAGTTGCACTTCCTGAAAGATGGTGACTAAATATTGGCCACTAGCTGCTGTCGCAGTTTGCCGGTACCTCATGTCATAATTCGATGCATGCAATGAAGTTAGATGAAGTTTTTCAATGGTGAAGATTTCCCTGAAGACTGTCGGCTCGTAATGGCCCATGTGGTGGTGATGTGCCATGTGTTCTTATGGGTGCGGTGATGATGGTACCTTTTCAGGTATAGGCTGTGGTGATGATGTGCCGTGTAAACTCGTGGCGATGAGTCGTACTTTCAGATATATGCTGTGGCGATGATGTGCCTATGCGTTGATGATGGTACCCTTTCAGATATATGCTGTGGCGATGATGTGGCCACGGATTCTTGTGTCGTAGTGAACTAATGTTGTAGGCGGGCATATACCGGTAGTCGTAACCCATGTTAAAATGTCTATGGCCATTTCTGATGAAGTCCCAGACTAATCTATTCAAGCAAATAGGCTTAATATAATCACCCAACTCGCGAGTGGTCACTGCATGGTCACGATATGAGATTGCTGATAGTCGCTCGAAGCGCGAAAAGTCTTTCAGATTCAATAATGAATTTTGTCATTAACATTGGTAGTTTTTGATATTACTATGAAACATTTATCCTTCCTCAACCCATATGATCAGATTCACCGGTAAAGTTGATGGAAAGGGTGGATTCGAAAATCTAGGACAAGTTATGAATGATAGCGCATCTTCGGATGGGCAAATTTTAATTAGTCACGAGCCCTCGTTAATAAATTTATCTCAAGATTTATTGACGTAAAGTCTTCAATGGACAATGGAAATCAACCAAATGATAGCTCTATTGAAACAAGGGTTAATAGTCGGGGTGATGTCTGTAAAGATATTTCTCGCAGAGGTTGTTTGTATTTCCGTGCTCTCGTTGAAATGGAAATTTTAAAAACATATAGCCCGGACGGTTTATGACTGGGACAGGGAATCGTAATCGGGTATCAAACTCAGTATCCCGTCATTTCTTATAATACGCACTACATTCCATTTGACAACTACATCTCTCCTCTTGTCGTGGTTGTTCAGGTTCATACTCAGTACTCATTCATGTTACGATATATCTGCTTCTTGAATGAATTCGTTATTGACTGCATCTCGGAGCTGAAATACGCCGCCGCGTATACGCCTTATGACAATGATTGCCTAGTTTGGGTTTCAGCGGGACACGGAAGAAGATGCATTGAGGTTTGGTTCAGAAAAAGAATGGATACTTCCAGCACATCGATGAAGCCCGTAAAATATTTATACTAGAGTTATTGATATATCCTACAGATTTCTATGACTACATGATTTTATTACAAAGCGGGTTGTTTCGAAATATTTCTTGTGCATATTTACTCTATATAGAACACGTGATTTCGCATGGTAGACTCAATATTAAACAATTCATTACATAATTGTGGTGGGGATGCGAGTGCTGGCGCAGTTGGTTATACACCAGTGTCACGACACCAATTGTAGTGGTTCGAATCCCGGTTCTATGTGTCGGAGGTTAATCTGGGCTTCTCATCGCTGTCCTCTCTGCATATGCAGTGTCGTACTAAAAGTACAGATGAAGCAAGTAAAGTCGAGCTTGCGAAAATCGGCTGCGACAGACTTTGACGAGGACGCGCGCAAGATAGCATGAAAGACGCGGATGAGAGTGTGGCTGACAGTCGTCTGCAAAAATCGTACCACACGCAAAAGACCAAGCAAAGGGCAATATTCATGATCGGACGCAAATGACCTTGTTGGCGATAAGCGCCCAAAATGTTTAAAAAAACTAAGAAAGCATAATGGTGGCGGTACGAGACCAATGGCACCATACAATAATTCGTGCGCCAACTCACCTATTCAACTTCACAGTATGAATTTACTAATCCAGCGATCTATACATAAGCGGAGGAGATCGCAGCCGTGGATTTTGATGGAAATGGGAACGTGAACTTGGAAGCAGCAAAGTTAGGCATATACAATATTAATAATTATTAAAAATTCTTTTATGATAACATTATTCCTTATAATTTTCATCAGAGGAAGGGTTTAGGCATGATCTTTTGACATATCTTGGTGACTACAGACACTATGGCCCGTATTCAAGAACACAACTCGGTGCTTAATCATTGCTTGAGTGCCCCAAACAAGAATAAATGGTTTGGTTTGAGTTTGAGGCGCGCATCCTTGAGTGTGAGCTTCTTGTGAGAACTCACAGTATTCTAGAAGATTCGGAATCTCCACACTCGAGGGTATTTCGCTAAGTTTGAGTGCTTTTTTCAAGTTTGATCACAGGGAAGCTCGAACTGGACTTGTTAGCTCCATGACTGATGATGGACATTGCAAGTGAATGTAGTCGTTCTCGTAGGAGAACCCAAAGAGAGAAGGAGTTGCTGCATTCTCTCGTAGACAACGTTATGAGCGTTGTCGAATCGAAAAAAAGTGATGCCAAATCGATCCAACATAAGAATGAAGCTTGGGAGAAGATCAGTAAAGAATACAATGCGATGCCTGATGTGCAGAAGTTGACAGTCATACAGCTCAAAAAACTATGGCAGAACATGAAGAGCAGAGCAAAAACTGATACCTCTCGGGAGCGTATGGCAACGAAAGCTACTGGGGGAGGCCCGCCTCCATCCGAAGTTGATGAGATTTCAAAAAAATCTACAGTGCGATTCCGTCACAGTTCGACCCTTTGCCGAATGACTTTGATGGTGATTTTAGTAGTTCTACCCAACCTGTCCAAGAGGTCGTAATCCATGTGACTGATGCAGAATGCATGGATAGTACAGACATGGACAGCAGTTCTGTATCCAACTCTGGTGAGGCTCCTGTCATTACAACCACAGGGAGTAATGTTTTCCTCAATAGTACGATGATATCTCAACCAGAAAATGCTAGCTCTTCAGGATATACTCAGCATACCAAGAAAAAATTGAAAGCACAAAACGAGGTCAATGATTTTATTTTGAGAAGTTTGTCTGAGCAGCACGAGGCGAAAATGAAACAAATAGACCTGCAGATTGAACAACAAAGGCAGGAACAAGAAGTTAAAATGGAGAAATACAAAGCTGAAATGAAGTTTCTTGAGGAGGAACACATAGCAAAAATGGAAATTTACAAAAGGAAAGCAGAAAACCTAAATAAATGAAGCGTGTACCAAATTTTCATTGTGACGCTATGTTATGGCAATACAGAATTTTGTTGAGTGGTAATCATGTTATAGTAGCCCAAGAAATACTGGTTTGGAAACGACTAGATTTGGTTTCTTTGTACAGACAAGAAATGGTTGCGGACTATTTTTTGTCGACAAGCTGCTCCGTTACGATCGCTGTCAGGCACATGTGCAAACCGGCACTTTCTCAGATACTTGGATAAAGGGATCGAGTTCGATAGATCTAAATAGAAATTCATGTTTAGATATAGGTGTGCACTGGTTTAGTGGTTTGTGTCAAGGAGTTAAGACTCGAGCCCGGGTTAGTTGAGCAAAATCAGTTTACACTCCCAACGTCTGAAGAAATAGCTTAGACGCACTTCGACAGTTTATCGGAGTTGACTATCGAATTGCAAGATCTACCTTTGTGGCAACGCAGAATGAACATTGAAACTACAAATTGGCAGTGTTGGGATCAAGTCACCACCTTCGAGTCACGAGTCATTTCGAGTCATTGCACATTTTGACTCGAGTCAAGTCAAGTCAATCGATTTTCGAAGGTGACTCGAGTCAAGTCAAGTCACTCGTTTTTTGGAGGTGACTCGAGTCAAGTCGAGTCAAGTCAAGTCAAGTCACGAGTCAAGTCACAATTCAAGTCAAGATGCCCTTTCGAAGTATGAGGCATGATTACGTCATTGCATTTTACTAGCTGTCTGAAATACAGATTGAGTGGTCATTGATTCTGAACGGATATAGAGTTAAATATATACGCAAGAAGGCGCTGTATCGCTCACATATAGGGGCCTACGTAGAACTGTTAAACTACGTGTGTAATTGGATAGCCTCAGTCTATAGTTCCCAGCCAAAATAGAGAGTAAAGAACGAATTGATAAGATGTAGTACACTACCCATTTAGGAATTGATATGATACAATTCGAGCCTACGCCAATGGTTGAGGTTGAGGACTACATAAACTAAATTCGAATTCAATTTCAATAAGACAAGAGGTTTGGCTAAGGTAAAAACAGAGAACAGAAATAGATATTTTGCTATTAAATTACTTCACTACTAGTTTACGACAACGTAAGCTGTAAGCTTCGATCACTTCGTTTCCGGTAAATTTATTTGTGAGAGAACAATGGAGGTTCAGTAAAACGCATGATAATTGAATGATTGGTCGCTCTCACGGGCTACACCAGCGTTTCGCGAACAATCTGACCATGTGCAAGAGACATAGATTTTTATCGACACCGATTACTTGATGACTTGAAATTGACTCGTTGATTTTGCTCCGAGTCACGAGTCAATCCACATTTGTGATACGCCGAGTCAAGTCAAGTCAAGTCATTTTAGCTAAGTGACTCGAGTCAAGTCAAGTCATACGAAAAAGGTGACTCGAGTCTGA
>ATSW01075976.1:0-13115 GCA_000444245.1 Botryllus schlosseri
GATTCCATTGACAAATCCAAGTCGCTTCGACATCTTCCTGTCTATTCATTGTATCGCATTTTTTGTGGTGTATTGAACTGATAAAATTGCTAATAAACCAATGATGATGATGATGATGAGATGGAAAAATGAACATTTTTTGTCAAGCCAATAATATTTCGCGTCTGTTTTTAATTATTCGCTCTCTCGTCCGCTATTGTGCTTTTTCTAAGTGCCCTCTTTTTTGGATCTCTGAAAATGGCAACCCTACAGTTCAGGGGTGGGCAACATATGGCCCGCGACGGGATTTTGTCCGGCCCGCGGACAGTTTTCCCGTTCTATATGATAATGTGGCCCGCAGCCCAAGTCTGTCGAGATTCCCCCACTACTTGCCAAGTTGCCAAGTGACTGTATGTTATTATATACGTGTGGGCGCTGCGTGCAAGAGTGGAGCTTACGCGTTAGTTCGTCGAAGCGAGACGACTTGCAATATCGGCATTAACCATGTACTCAACCCTACTGAATTAATATCTTGGTTAATTTGGGGTACCGGGCTTAACGAACGCCTGGAAATGTTATACCGTGTATTAATCAGAGAAGCTGACATGGCGGCGCCTGTATGACAATGCTGTTCCGGGGTGCGGCTGTTCTCAAATCCACATTGTCATTATCGGCGAGAAATGGCTTTGAATTGACATTGCTGTCATTAAAATACATTCATTAAATACGATTTATTCCTTGTATATGTGGATAAATGGGCGAATAATGTAGGCTACAGTGTATCGATTCAGTAATCCGGCCCGCCAAGTACTTAATTTTCCTATATCCGGCCCGCCGACTGGAGAAGTTGCCCGCCCCTGCTATAGTTAGTGTAACACGAGAAATGTTCAAGTTATTGTGAGCCAGCACACAGCTCAGTAGTGCCCTCGCTGGGGAGATTTTCCCCTCGTGTCTTGATAGTCACTTGTTGAAATTTAGTCGCTTTGTTGCTTGTAATATCATTGGATCAGTGATTGAAGTTAGGCTAAATTTAGGGATATACTGTACCGTATGGCATTATTTGTATTGTATAAGTATTGTAAGTTTCGGCCATCATTCAGGTGATTGTATTTTATTGATTTAGATTGCAAGTTTAGAGCCTAGAGAGTTAACTGTTGTTAACCGCTATTGTGACTATTGCCTCGACGTTGACGTGATCTTTCTATGTAGTAAATTGCTATTCCATTCTGTAATTGTTTTGACTTACATTTGGCCGGGTCTCAGGGGTAGGCTCGGATTGTAGGAAGCAAAGAAAGTGAGGCGGTAGTCTCAATGCGAGTTGGCAAGCTACTCGACATACCTAAATTGTTACAGCCAAAACTCTAATCAAGTAAATAAGGAACTATCGTTTGAGCTAGGCAACGACCAAAACGTAAGTAATAGTTAGAGTTAACATAAGTTAGTGTTACCATATTTCTGCGACCCAAATTCCGGACACTCTTCAGTGCCCACTAGTGAATTTCAAAATGTGTTATGACGTCACACTACGAATGCTTTGCTCATAGACCAGAGGTGGTCACGATCCGGTTCAGGAGTACGTGGCTGTGTGTTGTGTAACCGCGACCGAAAGCACAAGTTTTCAGCCCCTTCCCGCCCAAATAAACAATGATTTTGGGCCCACACTATGGGGTAATCGATGCAACTTATGGGGGAGGGATGCTTTCTATATTTTTATTTATTTATTTATTCATCTGGTCGTTTTTGAATCAATTCTGTCAATAATATTTGTTTTTCCATATATTACTATATAGATACTACCCTCCTCCCACATGATCAGAGTTAGCGGTAGAGCTGGTGGAGGATGATGAGTTCAAAAATACAGGGAGCGTAATTGTACATCGTTTAGTCATGTTCATGTTCTACCGATAAGATTAATTATCAGCCTAATGCCGGCGCGCACCACGGATATTTATAAACACCCCAGATCAAGTGGTTTCCAACCGTTTATGGTCGCGACTCCATCTCCAATTTGAAAATGTTCCGTGGTCCAGATCAAAATTTGACGAGCTGATTACTAAAAGAAGTCAGCACCTTAGCCCAAACTTACTCGCGGGCTGTTTTGGAAGCTGATTACGTTCAACATATTCGCAAACCCCAGAATAAAGGCAAACGACCCCCACGTTTGGAACCACTATCTTTGAATAAAGCATTTAAAAAGCCTTAAGGATCTTTAGGAATATATCGTTCTCCTATATTTGCGGTTAAATTTAGGCTTATTCCAGTAAATGAAGATTGTTTTTATTTATATTTTATTGCAGTTTTTGCGAGGGTGGTAGTCTCCATATTAAATTCAATAAATGTGCTAGTAAATCGCGCGCAGCGCGGAGAAAAATATCATGCACCATCATAAATAGTCCCAAAAATAAGATTTTTATCTGGATTTACGAAAAAATTATGAACCTACGTCAAGTCCTCAAAATTCCGAACATTTGGCATATTTCAGAAATTCCTCCCGGACGCTATCTTGGACAGTGAAATTTCGGACATGGCCGGGAATTTCCGGACGTATGGCAACCCTAACATAAGTGAGAGTTTGGGAGGGATCCAAACACTCATTTCGTGGCACTGGTTATGGATTGACTGACTCGCTACTTTGACACTCGCTGTTTTAAGCTATTTTAGCGGGGCAGTTAGATCATATGGTTAATCTAGCGCCATTGGCATGAGCGACTGCGTATCAAGTCTCGGAACCTGCGTCGCTATATTAAAAAAGTCCGTAAGAAAGACCCGACCCTCATTCTCCTGTAAATACTGTCTATCGCAGACCTGGGCAAAGTGCGGCCGCGAAAGGTTGCCTGGAATTAATAACATTAAACCTGCTTTGTGAATGTTGATGCGTGGTCCATAACCACAGTTTGTATCAACTAAACACGAAATTCGTTTACTTTGAAGCCTGTTTAATAATATGCCACGACCACGATTACGCTGCTTACTTACACCTCGCATGCGTAAACCAGATTCAAAATTAAGGCAATGTGGCAAAGTATGAGTAAAAATTAAATTCACAAGAAATCACTATTTCCATATAGTTTAGTGGTCAAGCCTTTGTTGCCATTGCCACATTACGCATTATACGGTATGTGTTTCAAATTGTTACGTGAGGCGTTGCCAAATCCCTAACTCGTAAAACAAGTCAATCAGTGCTCGCGATTACTATATGACTCATCATATCTATCACCAGTAGAGGATGAACGGGCATGTCAAAAAGAGAAAGCCAAAAGCTGAAATTCGAAGAAGGTTTAGAGCACTAAATATTTGTATACTGAAGTTAGTGGTAAACCCGTCATTTTACTTTTTGCCGAGCATGCCACTGAGATTTAGGATTTTAATTATGACGACAACACAAACACTCGGTCAAGGAAGGGCGAATTTCAGAAAAACTGCAAACTTCGCTCAATATCAAGGCTATTTGAGCTGCACTGCGCTCGGAATGCAGCGACCAAGACAAGTTTAGTATCCCATATACATTTCAGTGCAGTGGTTTTCGAACTGGGGGGCGTGAAAGCATCTGAAGGGAGGCGCGAAGCCGAAGTTAAATAAAACAAAACTTTTCTCGCTCAACGCAAGTTATCACCAGCTCATAGTTCCGTTATTGCTCTGTGTATTGTTCGACTTTGATATTACTGAAGTCTCTCATCAACAGCGATAACCTTCCGTGCCATCAATATATCTGCTGGGATTGCTAGCATTCTGGTTTCTCTTTTTAATATGTTGTGATATCATGATAAGGGAGGTTGGGCGCGAAATCTTTCACTATCATAAAGGGGGCGTGCCGAAAAAATGTTTGAGAACCACTGTTTTAGTGTCTTGATTAAAGAAAGTAGATAGGGGTATGAAGAGAGTTAAAAATGTATCATGTTTTACATTGCTTCGAATAATGACGGAAAATAGATATTTTTAATTACCTGCCACTTGCTCATTATCTAACATCACCACATTCACTTAGCAGCATTTATGAACAATGTAATTTAGAAATAAAATTATAAAACGCTGGGGAATATAGCTAAAAATTTTCATTCGGCTCGCCAACGTATTTTCTACATCTCATTTGACCCGCGGAGGAAAATAATTGCTCACCCCTGGTCTATGGTTATCTGAAACTGTCACGATGCGTAGCTCGCTGAGATGTGGACGTAGTTAATACAGCATACTATATAAGCGGCTGTATTTTGGGAAAATAAATATATAAACCTTACTTCAATCGTAGGAGGTTTGTTTCGAATACAGAGGCGAGTAGTATAGACGCCCGGTGGTGACTCGTAAAATATATTTAAAAAATTAAAACACCGGAAATTCGCAAAAGCGGTATTCTGAGGTGACTCGTCTTCAAAAAGCGGCATGTGATGATTCGCAAATGTAATAAATAAACCAACCACCGGAAATTCAAAAACGCGGTATTCTTAGGTGACTCGTCTTCAAAGAGCTGCATGTGGTGATTCGCAAATGTAATAAATAAACCAAACACCGGAAATTTAAAAAAGCGGTATTCTGAGGTGACTCTTCTTCAAAAAGCGGCATGTGGTGATTCCTAAATGTAATAAATAAACCAAACACCGGAAATTCAGAAAAGCGGTATGTGGTGATTCGTAAATGAAATAAATAAACCAAACACCGGAAATTCAGAAAAGTGGTATGTGGTGATTCGTTTCTGTGACTGTCGGTACGCAATCTGCGTATACTTCGTGGAACAATTGCTTATGTATGTCCTATTGTTTCGGTCACAACAAATCTCAATTGATGTGGTGTATCCGTGCATATGTCTGATTTTTCACGTGTCGATTTGTGAAACAGGTGTTCGAGCGCGCAATGACCTAAATATTCTGTGCAACAAATGACTCTGGCATCCTGATGAGTGCAACAAATACCTGTGGTGATATATCAGTAAATGTAATACCACTGGTTGAGACTATACTTCCTTTATTTTTTCATTGCATCGCAATCTTGCGGTGTTTTGATCTGATGAAATTATAATTATACTGGTACTGACACTGACCTACGGATCTTGAACCTTCTGTATTTACATTAAACCCCCCGTGTGTTTTTCATAGGCCGCCAAGATGCTCATCATTACCAGCCTGGGCAGAATCGAGTGTATCCCGTCAATGCAAGAGATTTGTTTACTGCTGCAAAGTCAGCACGGCGACGGAAAGAGTAGCACCACGTGAGTATGTATACCAGGGGTGGGAAAACTACGGCCCGCGGCACGCATGCGGCTCGCAACTAGCAGGTAAAAATATTGAGAAAATGGGTACTAAAAATCTAGTTTTAGCGGCGACTGGACTAAATTTTTTCTAGATATTTATCAACATTAAAATTACAAGTTTTACTATGATGTTTATTTATTATTTTTGTTACAATCACAATAGCCTGACCTCTAACCCTACGCATTGGTAAACATCACATAAAGTCACAACAGCGACATAATTCGGCTTATGAGCGTTATTATGAATTCGAAACTACGGCAAGTTTATTATACTTTTACTGCTCTGCTTGGAAAAAACGAATTTTTGTATGTGTTAGGTAGATTTGTCTTCGATATGTGTAGAAATATTTTATATATCAATATATTGTAGCAACGTATGATGCTGTCAGCATTGTGGGTCCTGGAGTTAAAGCAAAAGTAGAATCAGCACATCTCTGAACAGATCGTTGCCAACAGATTCAACTTTTGATCCTATTGCAACAATCGGCACAAGCTACTTCCATCGCCAATGTTGATAAATAGGTTATTGAGGACGACCCGCTTATAGGATCTTGTCAATATTTCTGACACGTATAATAGCTTGTTTTAAATATGCATTTATATTATCTCCATATTTCCTCAGTCCTTTGACTTATATAACTAAATGGAAATATTGCGTTTTGGTTAAAAATCTCTTTATTAACTACAGTGCGGCCCGTGAATGGATTCAGATGTTGAATGCGGTAGTGAAGCTACGGACGAATTCACCGGCTCAGCTCTGTCCTTCAGTATCACCACATGTGGATCACCACTGCGAATCAGTGATCAACATTATAATTTGACTGAGGTTTTACATCAGATACCCTTTCTGTCGCAACCCGATACAAATTACCAGGCTTGATCACGGCACTGGCTTTAGGTTGACAGCCACCGATGCGAATTGAACACTGGAACACAGACTTCTACCAGTTGCAAGGCCCACAGTCTGATTGAAGATTGCTAACGGTGTTGGCGTGAGTAGCTGACAATTCCATATTTGACTACACATAGTGACATTGAAAGTTCCAAACATTTGAGTGACAAAAACATAATTGTTTTTACTGCCACGTTGACATGATCTGCTTATACAATCGAGTCCAACTCCTAACCCAACCCCAGGCAGAATTCTCTTGATGCCTTATTCCCTCGAGGCCTACTCATTCTATAAAATATAACACCATAGTGCCCTACCACCGCATCAGCATCTAATATCAGATGCTGACAGTTATTAGCACTAGAAAGATGTCATAATTCATGTACTAACGATCGAGCAGCATTTGTAAAATTAGACCAATAATTCTTCATGTACTGTACAGTAACATTTGCGAATTACGAGCACATGCGATGAGAGTGTGAGCTAAAACATGCTACGTCCCTACGTGCAAGCGTCATTTGGGTTAAATGTTGTGTTTGATTTGTACCATGGTATATATTCACACCCATATATCACGGGTGTAAGTTGTATTAGTATCCATAAAAACACACAATGCACAGCACACACAATACGATAACGAACTACTAAAGTATACGACTGCTATCGTGTCGTGCTCTGTTGTTATGTATATATAGAGTGCATGTATTATCTCGTACATGTTTGCGGTTCTTCGGAGGCCTGGAACGTGATATACGTTTTTCGAATTGGCATGTTTAGTTTCATACGGTTTTCCTCGTCGTTGGCCTTCTGTAAGATATCAATATCCAGTAATCAGTATGCGCTTCACGTAACATTCACTGCCTACCAGTTCAGCTACAGACTTGAACATTGCGTAAAGCTATGATAATTTCGTAGCAGTATTTAATCAAACCGAGTAATGATAAATACCTGAAAGTCCTGGTTTGCCCGTTTCTTCAAAAACCTAGAGGTGGGGTTCAAAACACAGCCCCTAATTTAAAACAGTACTTATGACTCCCAGGATCTGTGGATATATAGCATGCTTGAAAGAGTAACAATCTCGTATAATCAACATTCATCGGTCGATCAAAGCATCCGCATGGCACACAGGAAAATAAATGTGTAACTTGTTGATGTTCACCTGCTACCCTTCTCGTGTCTGTATATGAATGTGCAATAAGGCTGTTCAAAAATAACATTTTTTCCGGAATCTTGCTAGCTACGTGATTAAATCGTGAGGTTGCCTTAAAAAACGACGCATGCCAAATTTCAATTCATTCCAACCAATATTCACGGGTTTCGTAGAGTTTGAAAATTTTGAATTTGCCTAAAAATGCAAAAAAAAAGTTTTCAAATTTTCCTTCCAACCCTATGAAATTGTTGTGCTGTCTTCAAAAACGATGCCAAAAAATTTGACTCAATTCCAAGCTGTAGAAGTGGAGTTATTTCAGTTTTATTTGATGATTCTGGGATTATCCTTGATCGGTGGATCATCCCAGAATTATCATCGACAGAGTAGATTTATCGAGTAAGGCCGGCAATTATGGTGAAGATTCCCAGCATGAATAGCCACAGAATGCGTCGATTTAAATAGTTTATTAACATCATGTGCAAAGATATTCGAGGGACATCATAGCGGTTACATCAAAAAGTCCATTTCAATAACGTCAGCACAGATACATTGTCACTTTTCGTCGTTTTCCCGATTTTAAAAATCAAACTCGGAATACGAGGTGAAGTCATAAAAACATAGGCCTGCAGCAAAGTGCATTTGTGAAACGCTCATATAGGTTTCCTAGCAGAAACCGTGTCATAAGAATTATACGGACCAAAATGTGAAACACAAGTAAATAAACGAAGGAATACTGTATATTGCAGAATAAATATGAAGAACTCAATAAAGGTAAGTTAAATGTTGCACATCGCATTCATTGTATATTTATCTGATGTCGATTCTAAAATCTACATTATAGACAACGAAACGAGGCCGCATAAATTGTAGTACATGGTGCAATATTTAACGACACGGAACGGAACAATAATAAAACCAACAAAATTAACCTATCAATTGTTGCAAAGCCATTTTTTCTTTGATGTCTGCGATTCGGGCAGGACACACCAATTGCCGCCGGCGACCCCGTCGTTTCCGCCGAAATAAATCCAGGAATTGCGGTTTCCACGGCAAGTCGAGCCGGGAGTCTCGGTGAAAGGACTGATCTCGTCGCTGCCGTCACTGTAACAGGGCGAGGTTCGAAATTAGCGCGCAGAACAGAAAACATTGCAAAATCATATACCAGTCTATATAGCGGATGCCACAATATCGGGCATATACCGTGCTGTTCGTCATCCGTATTTAACTACAGTTATGTTCAGTCTATTAGTAATTTTATCAGTCCAAAACAAAACAAGTTGGCGATACAATGAAAAGATCGTAAGCAGTCGAAACGACTTTAAATGGTGGTGAGTGTGTTACTAGAGTGGCGCGGTTTGGAGAGGCAGTATGTAGATTGTAGAAACATGCCAACGAATTTTTATGGCATTAAGGACTGGTAGCTTCTCTAGTCAGCATGACTAACGGGGCAAATGAAGAATTGGGCGATCCTGAGTACTGGGTGCATTTCTTTTTAATCAAAGACATAGGTACCGTCAGAATGTCCCCGTTTATCAACGAAAACTGACCGTGGCGTGTGTACTGTCGGTCCGTGTGGAATATAGACCACTCTTAGGGCAACACGCATATATAGTATCAGCCATGCATACGTTATTTCACTGTACATTACAAGTAACCATGCATCGCACATGTTAGATAGCAGCGTGATGAAAGACTGTACTGGAATATTCCGCGTCACAACTTCGATTGATATTAGTCGAATATTAAAACGGCACGGAATCGGACGGTTCGAAATCTTCTGTGTGCGACATAAATAGAACTAAGTTCAACTTACACGCAGTCCTTGTATCCGTCGCAGAAATATTTACCGGGGAGGCAACGCGATCCGTCCAAGCAGGCATACTCGTCCTTATCACACGTCGGCTCTAGGATATCGTGAGCGACGTTAGAACATTTTTCGATCGCCGGCTGCGCAGAGTATCCACATACCTCTCTTGCAAAGTGCGTCCTTTTTCTCTCGCTGACCTATCGGGAGAACACACACGAATTCCTCGTGCCGGCATCGAATGTCGCCTTTCTTCATCGTCATTTTGCTTACAACCGCATCGCTGTCATCTCTAAACGAAACGGAAATATTCCATATCATAAACAGAGTCAGCAATATCAGCGATCAATTAACGATGTGGCATAATGAGTCTCGTATTGTAAGCGCATATACAACATGTGCGATGTACATTGGCTGTATATCGCCCAATCGCAATTGATTTTCTATAATATCACGTAACATCGACAACGCTGTCAATATTTATGGCAATCTCAGAAACCGCAAGAAATGCCGAAGTCTGGTTGTGGGTGGGACTGTCTATATCTATAACAAGCAGTTATAAAGAACGCCGTAACTTTAAAAGTTTCTTGATATCTATCAGTGATTGGGCGCTGGTAATAGAATATAGTTTCGACTATAGACTACTACAATATAGTCTCTATGCTTATTTATGTGCAATGCAGAATTACTAACCCGCAATATGCTTCCCCGTCGCAAAACCACGATGCCTTCAAGCATTCAGAACCATCTCGGCACATGAATTCGTCCGGTTTGCATACGAGCTCTGTGGAAGTAAATAATAAGAACGATCAATTAATCATTAAAATATCGGAATTATCCTACAAGGCATACTCGCTTACGCCTGTGTTTTATAAACAACATTCACTGAGCATGTTAGGAAATGAGAAATTTGAAAATATTTGCGTTGCTGCCGCGCTAGATATTTCTGTATGCTTTACTAGGGTACAACTAAAGCATCGTGACGTGAACTAGAGGTGAAATATTGAGATTTGAAGCACGGAATCAGTGTTCAGCATGGGAATTGATCGTATTCAATACTACAACTAGTGTGACGTTGCAACTTATCGATGATAAGACTCGAGACGCCTAATATATAAATGTAAGTCTGTTGCGTCTCATGATATACTCACACTATACAGTATTAGAAAATTTTTACTCACTCTTTTGTGAACGGCATATGGTATTTCTTTTGTATGCCTGCTCCACTGGTAAAAGACACGTGTCTTTCTGTCCTCGACATTGAACTCCATAGTTTCGCTTTTTGAAGCGATTAAAGCTGCTCATTTCATCGCTGCCATCCCTGTATAAAGCCGAAATTTAATTACAATCATTTAAAGATGAATTCCAACTAATTAGATCTAAAACTATACCATCCATTATAATGTCTTATTCACACTTTTTCGTACCCTCGTTACGAATATCTATTACGATACAATCGAGTTCGGAAAAGGAGTCTAAATTATGTCGCTGTACAGGTACTGTAGACTATGAAGCGTGCGAAATATTTTCACATACCGGCAGTGCACCACACCATCGCAGAACCATTCCTTAGGTATACATTGAGTTCTATCAGCGCATTGAAATCCAGAGATACAGGATCGATCTATAAATGAAAAATATATTTCTCATGTATAGGCGCTCCTGATCGGACATAAATATTGAAATATGTAATGTTTTTACAATGACAGTCCGCACATTAGGGAGTACACTTACCGGCAGCACACAAATCGTTTCTTAGAGTCGCTCGTTCATTTGGCAGTACACAGAATCGCTTCCCCTTTTTACATGGGATCCCCGAATCGCTGTCTTTAGCTCGAATTTCGTCGCTCAAATCCCTGTTACATATGAGTTGGAATTAGTACGGAAAATCGTAGAGATAGCCAGACAACTGTGTTCCACATTAATTGTGCACATAATAAATATTAACAGGCCATCGGTGTACTTTTCAAATAATAAATAACATATTTTTGGAATATGTTTATCACAAGGCTCCTTATATGAGTTATCTGATGTAAAATATAAATCGCAACATCGATGCACACAATACTGCACAACTTTTTTTTAAGAATACAGAATCAGTCAGGTCTGAGCAATGCCAATAGCCAAAATCCATATTTAGATATGCCGATTGAGATTTCCTCGCCCGTCAAGAGATCAGCGTGTTTTCAACATTATATTATTTATGTAAAGGTAGGTACATACCTGCAATCAAACGAACCGTCGCAAAATCGTGTCTTTTTTATGCACTGCGTCCCACTCAGACAAGGATATTCGTCGTCTTTGCATTTGGGCTCTGAATGGTAATGAGATGCGTAATATAATAATTACAATATAATATCCGAGTCAAGTATTAATAATTAAACCTATATATACGTAGCGTGTTGCATTAAACTCTAACTAACCTCCGTCGCATATCTCCACGGCCTTATAATAATACTGTTCTGGCAGGGTGCACAGGAAGTTGCCTCGGCGACACTTGAAACCAGGAAGAGTCGAGTTGATATTTATTTCATCACTCTTATCCCTGTACAAGAGAAATGCGATGTTTTATATCTTAGTAATATCCATGTCGTTAAGTACGTACTTGCATGTTCCCATTCCGTCGCAGAACTGACGCCATGGAATGCACTTGGTTCCATCCAAGCAGGAGTATTCGTCACTTGTGCATTCTGGGTCTGCAAGGACATCAAACATCGATAGTATTTATCATATTGATAGGTTATCATCGATGTAAATATATTTACGCCTATATACCACTATGCGGTAGGAAATAGACGGACTTCAAGTCCAAGAGTATTAGATGGTGAAAAATCAGTGTATGGTAGGATATACGAGCCAGCAATCGGCCGGCTATCAGTACCTGGAAGACAAAGCTTTTCCTGCATTCCCTCGTTTCCCTCGGGCATGACGCAAACGTGTCTTCCGCGTCTGCAAAAGGTACCGACTACACCCGAATGTACGCCATGTTCGTCGCTACTGTCCCTGCCATGACATTGATACAATTCAACTTATGAAGATTGATACAATCAAGAAAAGAAGGGTAAGTGCTATTTTAGCAATATGTGAGAATAACAATCCATTCGGATCGATCATTAGAATATAAAAAACAAACTGACACGTACCTACATTCTGGTTGACCAGAACAAAACTTATTCCACGGCACGCACTGCGTTCCATCAAGACACTTGAATTCCCCGTCCAAACATGTAACCTCTGTTTCATAAAAACATACAAACGTCATTACATTTTACCTATGAAAATTATAGGTTTTATTTAGAGCATGTGCACACTGCAAATTGAACTAACAAGTGTAATAGCAATAAATCTCCCTGTCGCGAAAAGATTCGAGAAGACATAGCAACAAACGTCCGAATACCCTAATTAGATTTGAGTTAATGGTTGTAATTGAGTGAAGGTCAAGTGCGCTATCAGTATAATTCTGAAGTTCGAGGTGAGCTGCAGCTGGTGCATCAAAAAACCGCAAATTCTCAACATTCAATTCTCAGACTTTGGACAACGGAAGAAAAAATTATCTAGGTATGACAATCATTTAATACGGCATGTTGATGAATGGTTAGCCATGAAAAATGGTTCTGAAAGTCTGCAATTCATTATGGAATTATTAGCAATGCTTTCCCATCACAAAGGAAGTCGTGGGTTTGCATGGTCAATCGAGGAATGATCTAATCCACTTTTGAGCACGCTATGTAGCGTATGACCAACAGGATAAGACAAGACCTATTCCAGGCAGCACACATCGAAAGATGACGTAAGTTATCACAGACAGTCAATTGCCACTATCCAAACTTATATTTAATACACTTGTGTATAGATCAGCTGTTATCAGCTGTTATTAGCATGTTCAAACACGCATCACCGATATTGACGGACATTAGCCTACAAAAATAAAACAACTTTCTTAGTCGCTGTTATCAATCGGGTCCCAAGTATTATTGGTATGCGCGCATTTCTTGCCGAGAATCAGCCTTAATTTCTGAGACTGCCAAGGCACACAGGTCCTATCCCC
>ATSW01075987.1:0-13812 GCA_000444245.1 Botryllus schlosseri
CAAATTTAATGCTCGGCAAGCCGGTCAAAAATGACCGTCAAATTGCCTGTAGCCAAATGGAAATTGTGACATGATACAATTTCACAGAGGCGTGAGATTTGCCTGTGTCGACACCATATAGGACACTATGCTATAATTGATTTATCGGAAATATGGATTTGATAGCTGTGAAGCTGCAGATTACATCATAATAAACTTAAAATAGAGTTGCAGTATTAGATTTATCTTCATAGATCGAACCATTGATACGATCCGAAAGCTGTATGCGAATTGTCGGTTACGCTTAGGGTGCAATTCATAAAGCTACCAAATAGTGAATAACACAACAATATAGATATGAAAATAACCAGGAAACTTTGCCCCAATTTAGTCCCCTTTCGCCCAATTCAATGATTGTTCCATGACGTAACCTCGTGTCCCATTCTAATTTGAATTCTTGCTACGCCCATATAACGTACTGCTCACGTAAGGTTGTGGCTGAAATTTACCTCCTTCTAGTATTCCCAGCTCTAAATACCCGTAACATGTATTATACTGTGGTTATACACTATTACCGTGCGGAATAGGTCCGATATATTTTGTACATATACGTACAATTGTGCATTTGTAAGAAATTATAAACCTGTGTCGTGGCAACTTCATAATGTGTCGTATTTTTACAACACACTTGAGAGTTGAGATACACCGGTCACACTATAGTAGCCAGGGTGAAATTTCAGTCAAAGCACGAGTACCGCAATGTACGAAAAATGTGAATTACAATATGATATTGCGGTTTTAGCTATGATTCATTCATGTCGATGTAGCACACGAACTAATACAACGAATGTTTATTTGTCACTGAAGCTATATGCATAGGCGAATTTACTTGATTGAACCGGGTTAAATTCATAAAAACTGAACAATGCAACATTGCCTAAGCCTACTCAAGAAGCCCTAAAGACACGGACAACAATAAAGTGGGCGAAAGCACGCATTTCGGTGGATAATTCAATCCCAAAGAGAATGTGTCCGACACGACCTACAGTTAGACACATCAGAGAATTTCTCATGTGCCCATACAGTGATCAGTACAGTGATTCGACTGAATTTTTAACAAGAATGCAGACTTGCCGCACCCCTGCCTGTTTAACCAGACTTCTGACCGACACAGACTTAAAACTTCAACAGTCAAGCTTTGGGGAAGCGGTTAGCGCGGATTGAATCCCAAACGTCATATTTGTCTGACAAAAAGTGAAATATCTAACAATTCATCCCATATGCCAATGCTTGGGGTGTGTATTTTATGGTATGTGTATATAGGGATGTATTTGGCTTATTCTCACCACTTATTTAGGTGTAAATGACAAATTTAGTACCCACGAGGTGTGATGACTCAAAACACACCCTACGTTAGGGTGTGAATTGCGAAAACACACCAAATTTCGTTTACAGTGTAGTGTACTTGCAAAGTTAGACACGTGTGCGTCTCACGAATGAAGGCTTTCTGGTACTTTTGGGCGATTTCAATAAATTTTGACTATACCGAAAATCGTGATGGGGGGGGGTCAAGAAATAACTTGATGCAACAAATTGGTTAATAAAAACCGGAAGTGCATCATTACTAAATTTGTGTCCAAAAGTAGTGCTCCATCAGCTACGCCGTTTAATTGGATCACGGGGGCTGATGATGGATAAACAGTTGACAGTAATATGTGAAACTGAAGAATATCGATGAAATTCTCCGCTGAGATGTGGCCCCATGCTATATATGTAATCGAAGTATGGCCGTGGATTGCGAAAAAGGTTGAGCACGCACGAATTAGGATTACTACGGAATCTGTGTCAAAGGGTGTACAAGTTTTTGGTAAACGTAAAAGGGTGTACCACGACGAAAAAGGTTGAAGAGCACTGCTGAACTAAAGCATCCTAATGGTATCCGATGGTGTTATCCAGTGAACAAATGTTGGACAAATATTATCATAAATTTAGACAGATTTGTGTAATATAAAGCTCTACACATTTTTATGATCAAGCCATATCTTAGTAACGATTTTCTACGTGTCATGCTTATTGACTGTTGTACCAAACACAATGACCTCAGGAAGATAGATACTATGCAGAGGAAATCGCGCTAAGCACAAAGAAACTTTTTCATTGCAAGAAATTCAACAAATATTACATATTTAATAAAATGTCGTTCTAGTGCCGTGGCGAACCAAAATTATACGAGACTTTGAGAACACCTGATTTGGAACATTCCCCGAATTCAGCCAATAAGGCCACTAGAAATAAATGATAGCCATATTGCAGACATCATGACTAACAATAATACAAACTCGATAGAGAATTCGAGCATCATAATTTTATATTACATCGCTATCACTTTCAATCACAATTACAAGCGGGTTTACAAGCATTTTTTAATAGCAATCGTTTAAAACACTATTTGACATACGTTTAAAACAAAATGTTCCAAAATACCTTTGGTTTTAAATGCAATCCTACATTTAACTATTATAGCAGGGGTCACCAACGCGGTGCCCGCGGGCCCCAGGTAGCACGCTAGGACCAGATCCAATATCAGCAGGTAACAATGTGTGTTTTTATATAGGCCTATATAGATGATTGATTTTGCTATTCTTGTTTAACCAACACTAATATGATAATACTTCTATATAACACTTAAAATGATGACATCAAATATCGTCAATTACAATTACTAATATACCAACATGTAATCGAATCACAAGATATCGAAGACTGAGGATACGGCACTCTGCCTATACAGACGACATGGCGGAATGTCATCTATTAGGCTTTCAAATCTGGTTCTCAAATTTTTCAGACACGCCTGCTTTGATTGACAGTGAAACATTTCGGCCCCTTAACCCCCCACCACCTTTATCTTCATATCAAAAATAATTCAAAAAACAAAATGTACGCAATCCCAACGCCTAGTGTGACAGCATGGTAGATTTTGAAGGTTGAGAGAGTTCTCAATTATGAAATTCGGACTGCACACGGAGCAATAACTATAAATGAGAGATAAAAAGCGGCGTAGCGCGAAAAAGATTATTGTTGTCTATGGCTCTTAGCATTTTGATATTTTTGCGATTTTGGTGTCTGATATTTCTATTACTCTGCAAGGGAACAATTCAATTGATTATTTTACGCCGTCTCAAAGTGCGCTTCTTAAGAGTGGCATTCTACAGAATGTGTCCTAATTGAGTATAGTCAGAGTGGCTACTGCGAAGTTATAAGTCACTTCGATTAATATTTTTCTTTCATACATTCCAAAGGCATATTATACATGGCATATGACATGACCTTGTTAGTAAATATCCTATTTATCCATACCTTTGAGCCGTTCAACGTATTATAAACAGATCCTTGACCGACAATGCCATAATTGCATCAGCTAACAGTTACACGACTTCACCAATTTAATCTTCATTCAGAGACCTTTTCTGGTCGGTGATCGCTATGAATCAAAATCCAGCATCGGTTTATGGATCGTACGAATCAATTATAACGTTTAAAATCGTGATATATTGCAGTTGTTGGAAATTCAGTCTGGTACGGGTAAAAGCCGGGAGCAAATGGTAGCCCGTCGCTTCAATCAGTACCCGAAAAGTAGCTCTTGATCGAAAAAAGGTTGGTGACCCCTTGCATTAAAGCTTCGTATAATGGTAAACTGTTTTGTCTCTCCGTTTATACTGTATAATATATTGGCATGTAGTCTATAACGTTGTGTCTTCTCGGTGTTCACGCTATTTTCGGCGTTGCGTATATTGCCGTTTTATGACCTTTTTCACTTCCCGATGCATTTATCCTTGCATTTCCATGACGACCACTTCATCTTGCGCTTTGGGCCGAAAAAATCGTCCGCATGTTTGCACTCGCTCCCATATAATTTCCGGCAGATCAGAGTAGAGGAGAGGGTTCAGGGCGCTGTTTATTGGGATGATCAACAAGCCAGACGGCAGGTACGCGTCTTTGGGAATATCCACACCTGGAAGGCGAATTTTAGTTGTGAAAGAAGTACAGTACAGAAGGCAGTTGAAATTACTACCTGAATTATAGTTTTATGTTATACTGTGACAGTGTTGGGATGACTCGAGTCAATTTTTTCGTAGGATTTGACTTGACTCGGGTCACTTTGAAATATCGACTTGTCTTGACTACTCGTTACAGAAATGGTTTTGACATGTCTTGAAATCGCTACTCCTAATTGTCATTCACTAGGAATTAACGGTGCTCCTTCCAGCAGGGCTGTGGAGAAGGAGTTACGTTAAATTTTATCTTGACGGAGTCGGATTCATTGAACATTTGTAGCGCTCCTTGGAGTCAGGGTCGTAGACGGAGTTGTGAAAAACATATACTGGCTGAAGTGGGAGTTTGTTAAAATTCTCCGACTTCGACGCGATTATAGAGGTTTCATTAAGCTAGGGTTGCCATACGTCCGGAATTTGCCGGACATGCCTGGAATTTTACTATTCAAACTGCGTCCTGGAAGAAATTTTAAAATATGCCTAAATGTCCTGGATTTTAAACGCTTGAAGTAGGCTAAAAATATTTTCGTAAATCAACACAAGCAATATTATTTACAAGCAGATGTGACCTACTTAAAAGATTTTTTCGCGCTGCGCGTGATTTATTATCACATATATTAAGTTTAATATCCACCACGCAAAAGAATGAAATAAAAAAATAACCATCATTTATTGAAATAAGTCTAATAATAATCGATATAGATAACGATAATAGATAACGGTATATTCCTAGAGTCGGTTAAGGCCGTTTGGATGCTTTAGTCAAGGACAGTGATTCGAAACTTAGGGTTATTTTGCCTTTATTCTGGAAATCGGGACGGCGTTGAACGTAATCAGCTTCCAAAATATGCCGTGGGTAAGTCTGGGTAAAGCTGTTGAACTTTCTTTAGTAATCAGAATATCAAATTTTGACCTGGACCACGGAACATTTTATTTTTTTCCGATTGTTATAGAGTTTGTTTTTCTGTGTTTTTTTTTATAAAGTTTGTAAGTCACAGACTGTCCTGGTGCAACATATGTGTATGTAAGATCCTCGTCTCAACTTGTGCTTCGTGCCATGGTGCTCTTGCAGATCCGTTCAAAGCAAAATTGATTGTCGGTTGGAAGCACAAGTTGATCAACAGTAGACCTGTAACTTGCATCCGAACAAATGAGAATATCAACCTCAGCCTAGAGATCACGAAAGGTCGAATCAGACATGGTTCATTAACCTCTCTAGTGAATTTCCAAATCGATGTTCGAAAATCCCCTCCGGTATGCAATGGATAGGCTAAGCAATGCTTTTGTGACGTCATATTGACACCATTGAACAATAAAAAGTGTGTATATACCACGGAAATATGAAAACCCTACCCTAGGCCCCATCAACCGTATAAGATATTCCAGGGGTGGGGAAACTGAGATTCGCGGCTCTTTGAGCCTTTGATTGTGGCTGTTTGATGATGGCTATTTTTTCTAGAGAGGTTTAACCTGATTATAAATTGCTGCATTTTATCACGTATTAACAATATGCTTTACGTTTGTAAAATTTATGAGGTGGGACGAAAGGGTTGGAGCTTTGCTATAAAGTCTCGAATCGAGTTCACATAAATGTTAAAAAGTGTGATTTCCGCGAGTGGTGCCGTCACTGCCGCGTCTGAATATTGTACGTGTGACCTCCAGCTCTGAGCATACTTGACCTGATTGGTATTACCTGCAAGCTGTAAGAAGCCCATGATGCATATCGGCATCCAGCAAAGAAAATCAGTGACTACTATTCGTGTCAGCTTGCGTTGCAGCCTGATATTCTGTTCCATCCTGGCCTTTTCCTTAAAATTTGTCATTTTTGCGAGATTTTTGCTGCTGCTGGTTGCAGTTCTAAAATATAGCCACTAATCAATTTTCACTCGATATCAGGTATCGACAAATATATTTCAAATAAAACTGATGGTTCAAATCTGGCGGAAAACATTATGTGTACGCGCAGTGGTGGCTTTTGGGGAGGGCGAGGTGGGCGGTCGCCCGACCCCCCTCCCCCTCCCTGGTCGGAGGGCCCCCTTATTTGGATGATGCGCTTTTTTCAAGCATTAAAACGAATAAACATGGAAATCCGTGTACCAAGCAAGGATATGATTACGTACTGACGTGTCAATCATCATCAAATCTCTGCATTTATTAGAAAATTCCCGTATCACAATATTCATTACGGTGGTAGAATGACTCAGTTTTGATGTAGTCTATCCTTGCACACATGCAATAATAAACATGGCCGAATCCAGCACCTGACTGAACCTTACCGTGGTGAAAGATAGATAACAGTAAGAGATGCGAAAGGGGAATCTGGGGGGCTACGCCCCCCAGAAGTTACGGTTAGATGCTTATAGGGGGCCCCCGGTAAGTCTCGTCCAGCCCCCCCCCTCATCCCGTTCGTAGGGCCACCACTGCCTATGCGTCATCAGTGTTTTTCAGTCTTATTGAGAACCATCATCACTTTATTTTCACACAAATTTCATGCATCACAAGACCAATTCCACTGTCATAATGACAATAATGATGCACCGTGACAACACCATCTTGCGAATGGATATCGAACGACGAATTGCCGGTGGCTTATTCAGTTCATGCAAGTTTATACTACTCGTTCTTGTCCGCTGGCTTATCCATTTGCAGAGTTGCTGTAGCGCTTATGGATGAATCCGTTTCTTTCTTACCTGTACAATATGATGTAGGCAATGAGTGTAAACAGGCATGCAGTGAAGTTTATGATCAGCAATATCCCCATGCCAAGTCCACGCGTCGATCAGGGAAGAATGTTGGAAGGCAAACGGTGTGGCTTGAATAGTAACCAAATCGGTATAAAACTGTGATGTTGGGATTGATACGGGAGACGAGCATTTCTATTCTGTTCCAAGTAGTCCTGCAAGTGCGAAAATGAAAAAACCGAGAATGAAGGTAGTAGGATAAAATTGTATGGTTAGTCTGGTTACTATGATAATATAGTAGACTACAATAGCACGCAAAAATCAACTTGGGGTTGGATAATGTGCTGTGATTCCGCAAATTTTATCACCGACATTAAATCGAGATATCTCAGCGCGTGGCGTAATAAGCACACAACGAATATGACGCAACAGTAAATCATAGTTTACTAAGAGCGGAAGTACGTGGGCCAGATGGCTAGATCCTCTGTGGTACGAAAACCAATCTCAATTATCGCGGATATCTGTCGAATATGAAGTGATCTTTAAGGTACCCATGTTGAATTCCAATTTCGTTGTGTTCCATTCGGCTGAGTAGGTGGATCATATATTCAGTTTCGTTGTTATACATTATCTTGAATAACGTGTTTTCGTTGAATCTGAAAATGAAAATTGCCTATTCGAGCATATGTGAGGCTGCAATATGGAATATCATACTCAGGGAATACGCGCATCGTATAACAATCCAACAATGAGATTTTTATGAAATTACTGATAATGTTGAGTTTCCATATTTTAGAATAGGGAAAGGAGGACAGTTATACCAAATCAGAAAAGTTAGTTGATCAAAGCTGAAATCAGCTGATTTCGCTATTTTTGCTGAAAAATTTGGTGGGTTGACTAAGAAAAAGAAGGTCTTCACTTTCGCTCTACTCCCGATTTATGCAATTTGTACTTTAAAACTAGTGGTCGTCGCTTACGATCGGACCTCGAATTACCTATTTAGCGTCATTTATGCTCATTTTCACTCGATTCCATTATCTTAGCTGTAAAAGCTGTAAAGGAAGACATTTCGGCGTCCTCGGTGGAAATTTATAAAAACCTGTAAAAGGAGGGCTTATGGTAACCCTGTGATAATGATATTGTTTATTATAATTCTATTTGGATGTTGTTATCCAACTCCAAGGATCGTACTTTATTCCAGTGATTTCCAAACTGTTCGTTCCACAGATTCTCAGGTACGCCGTGAATCTTTTTGAAATGTGGGAAAAGCGCTGTATAAACATTGGAAAAAGGCATACCGACAAGCACATGGTACTTTAAACCGCTCAAACTGCCTCGATAGCTGATAAATAAATAGGCCTATATGTCACGATAAAGCCGACTAGTATGGCAGTGCCAGTTGGGTCATTTCCAAGTTATTGATTGAACTGATTGGTTATGAGCACATTGTCTGGACTTCAGCTTGCACCTCAACAATACTTATAAAGATCTGCTGCTAGCAACTTTCGATTCGTGGTTCATCCAGCTGGAAGCAATAAATATAGCTATATTACAACACAAGAGAAACAGCTCATTGATTTACGAAACAACCCTATTTTGAAGCGCTGATTGCAACCGGAAATTGGATAAGTTTTCACGGTCTGCTTGCAAATCATATTCCAAGATCGGCGCAAATTGCCGAATCAATCAAAATTATACTGCCATTTGTATCTGCATTGCAATGTGAACTTGACATTTTTGTTTTGACGGAAGTTGAAATGTGTAAATAAGAGAATATGATCGGAATGACCAAAAACGTGGGCATGTTTGTTACCAATGCATCCTCGCATCAATTGCATTCGTTCGTATCTACAAATACGCCCAGTGGATTGATTTTACTTCTCATGTTGGTGAACGTTTTATAATTTTTCTAGCATGCCATAAGCTTACAAAGTTTGGGAACCACGGCGATATTCATGTCTCGACGGCTGAAGTCTTGTAATTTCATTAGTTTGTAGTCAAGGATGATGTGGACACTGTGATGAAAGATTTTGCAGCGGATATTTCATGCAAATCTTCAAAGTTGCTACTTATTGATTAAGGACGTAATGTCGTTATCGCAGTCGATCATGCGTGTGACGATCTATTTTTGTAGCCTACCACATAACAGATTTCACGGAAAAGCCATCTGCTATCTTATTTATCAACAATCTGGGGATGGAACACCGTTAAAATCATCAAATATTAATGTCATGTGTTAAGTCAAATCACTGCTGCAGCTGAATAGATAATAATAAAATTCTACCAAATTAAGTCAATCTCATGCGATGTCTTTATTCCGGGTCCACACCATCTTTCTATGCATGTTGATTTGACCGATCAAATGTGAGGTGAATTTGTTAACATTAAACGAACCTTGATTTGGGAGTGTTTGGTGAGGTTGTGATATATTAGCACTGGTTATTCATTGGCGTGCGTAACCGCGTCATGGGGTATTAGTTCACTTACGTAATACTGCTCACGAAATAGTCCTGGAGTTGTGGAAACAGCGGTAGGACTCCAAGTAGAATGGATATCAGCCAAGACAGCAAGATCGTAATGGTGGACTGGCGATTTGACGGATGGGAGAAAGGCCTGCATTTCAATAGTGATCGTGAATTGGCGGATACATTAATAAGGGACTGCAACTAACCATTCGTAATTGTATCAAAATCATCTAGCACGGTATTGGACTGATATCATTGAATGGCACTTTTATCCGACCTAATATTAGGCGGACGTCACGACTAGATGACGGACATCCATCATATTAGAGTTTACTACGGATTTGAAACAATGAAGTGTATATTCCTACCTAGCGACAACTTTTAATCTGTAACTTGCAATCAATACCATGGTGAGTACTGATTGTTCTGATCCTATCACAAGCATGGCACCTAGCGCAGAACACGTGACACTACTACGCCATGGACGATCCAAGACACAGTAATCCTTGTCGACTTGAAGCGCTTTTATGCAGATCGCCATTGTGTACATCTGAATCAATTATAAAGTCGATTAATAACAACAGATAAGATATACTGCTAAATCGCCGTTGTGGTGCATTATACTCACCCCAACTAAAAAGTCGGACACGGCCAAACTGAGAATAAATCTGTTGATAATTTTTGCACCTGTAGAGGCGTTCGTATCTTGGTTAACAACACGATAGCCAACCATTGCCATTACTGCAAGTCCTCCGATGATTGCTGCCACACCTGATAAAACAAACACTGCATTTCATTCTTGTTAAAAACGCGATAGTCAACTTAATCGTATAGACTACTCTTCTTCCTGTACCGTTCCGCTATCTGAAAAGGCTAGGTCTTGAACTATTTTTGTGCTGGAAATATTTCGTTTCCCACTACATCAATTTCTGCTCGATCAACAGAAAGATATCCCTCCGTGACGGAATAATAATACATAACGGTATTCGCGAATGCATTTATTGTGTGGGCAATGGAATATTAAGTGATCTTTTGCCACTTTTTGGCTGCTATATAATGTTATTCTTGCCCGTTTGTGTTATACAACGTATGCCACAATGTTTGTTTCTTGTCATGGCGGTGACGTATTAGCACTTGCGAGTTTATTTCTGTGTAAATGACGTCATATTTGTAAGAGAAGCAAGATAAATGCAATCTTGAGTAATCTAGATTACTTTTCAATGTGATCACAATCGACTATATACCAGTGTTGGGATCAAGTCACTACCTTCGAGTCACGAGTCATTTCGAGTCACTGCTCATTATGACCCGAGTCCAGTCAAGTCACTCGATTTTTGGAGGCAACTCGGGTCAAGTCAAGTCACTCGATTTTTGGAGGTGACTCGAGTCAACTCCAGTCAAGTCAAGTCAAGTCAAGTCAAGTCACGAGTCAAGTCACATTCTAAGTCAAGTTGCCTTTTCGAAGTATGAGGCATGATTACGTCATTGCAATTTGCTAGCTGTCGGAAATACAGATTGAGTGGTCATTAATTCCGAACCGATAAACGAGTTAAATGTACTCGCAAGAGGACGTTGTATCGCTCACATATACGTAGAACTGTTAAACTACGTATTTGCATAGCCTAAGTTTATAGTTACTTGTCAATATAGAGAATAGAAAAACGAACTGATAAGATGCAACACATTACCCATTTGCAAGTTGATGATACAATTCGAGCTTGCGCCAATGTTTGAGAACTAAATAAAATATATTCGATTTCAATAAGACAAGAGGTTTGGTTAAGGTAAGAACAGAGAATAGAAATATAGATTTCGTTATTTTATTACTTTAGTACTCGAGTTACGGCAACATAAGCTGTAAGCTTCGATCACTTCGGTTGCGATATGTGAGAGAACAATCGAAACTCAGTGAAACGCACAATATTCTAATGATTATTCGCGCTCACGGGTTACACCAGCGTTTCGCGAACAATCCGAATATATGCAAAATACAGTGATTTTTATCCACAACGATTGCTTGATGACTTGAAGTTGACTCGTGAATTTTGGTCCGAGTCACGCGTCAATCCACATTTCTGATACGCCAAGTCAAGTCAAGTCAAGTCATTTTAGCAAAGTGACTCGAGTCAAGTCAAGTCATGCGAAAAAGGTGACTCGACTCTGACTCGAGTCAAGTCATGACTCGAATCATCCCAACACTGCTATATACTTCGAGATTTTGCTGTTATCGTTATCGCAATCGATTAAACTGATGCAGCAATCGGCTTACGTCTGGTCATGGTGTTGCGTCACCGACTCCAGATATATTCAGAGTTTCGAATTTGGGTTAACGCATAATTGACGTTGAAAAGGAATCAAATCATTTTGGTGGGAATAATGTGGAAGTATGCATGCATATATTTTCTGCTACGATGAAAAATATGAAACTAAAAAAAGGAGACGAATAAAACTGAACTCTTCAGCAGCTACACAGTTTTCCAAATTCCAAGATTTCCCCAATTGTGATACGTCTCGAAATGCGCTTTTGCCCAATGAGCCATGGCAAACAGATTAATGACAATATTTACACTCTCGAATAGAGAATAGCCCATCAAAATAGCATTGACCTACTTATGATCCAAACCAGAGTTAAAATGCCTTTATTTCGAATCAATGACTGTTCATCAGAAAACGCGCTTTTAATGCATCCCGGCTGACATTCGTCAGATCCTTCCTCGCAGTCTTGGATTCCATCACACACCTGGAAGAAAAGTATATCTAGCACCGCCATATTATCACGGTAACTAAAGAGCTCGTGAAGTATTTGCGGTGACTGTGGTCCCACCAGAAGTTTTGGCTCGATAATATTCAGGATACAACATGGCTTGACATCGTCACCTTAGTGAAGGTTGTGGCTTTGTAATGTTATGCTCCTAGCGCAACGTAATGTTACAGACGACTTATTGGAGAATTGATAAGTACAGTTCATCAAATTATATCGGTTAACAAATTTCCCTGCCGCTAAGCTTATTGTCCCAGTTTGTTGGAGCTAATTGAACGGCGGGTGGCTGCCAGTACAACTACCGTGGTGTTGCTATACACCTGTGCCCTACAAGATAAGCGTGGAAATGCGTTTGGCATCCATGTGTACTAGTGCAGAACATGGATCGGAGCCGGATTGGATATCCCGCCAGATTTTTTTCAATTTTGTTCGAAGCTGGACCAGTACTTTTTCTGATACGGCCAGAGCCGGATCAGTACTTTTTTGATACAGCCAGAACCTTTAAAAATAATCATGACTTTTGTAACTGAATAACTACCAACCACACGTAAGGAACCGCCAAGCCAGTGCGAAAATAAACGAGCAATATTTATAAATTCACGGAAACACCGTACCGTACCGAATCTATGCTCAGTCATCACACGAGTCATTTCTGACTAGGCATTTTCGCTCCAATATTGCAATCTCGTTGTGCAGTGAAATGGCATGTGCTTTCGAAGAGAGCAATTAAAGCTTGTTATGCAGAAGAGAAAGCAAAAGTCGAGGATATCAAGGGCAATGAAGTGGAATATGGACCTTGCTCAATCGCACCTGTGAGGGTAAATAATCTGGATTTTTATTGTTTCAGCAGTGTGGTGGCACATTCAAACAAGTGAAGCTCAGCGGCACATCACATTTATGCAACCATATCAAAGATAGATGCATTGTATCCAAAAAAGAGCATCAGGATAATATACGATGTCATACTTTGTGAGAAACAAAAATATCTGCTCCGTTGCAAAGTAATGTGCCATGGTCCAATTACTTGAAACAGCCATATCATATATTGTGAAGGATTTTATGTCATCATGCCATTCAGATATTGATGTTGGAAGATCAGGGCTGCTGTAGAGAATAAAAGAAATTCCAGCAATTCGAAATAGGCTATCGACGAATATGGAATGAATACGTTCACCACAGAAATGTGGACTGATATCACTGACTGAAAGGGAAAGAACCGGGGTATACCGGCTATCTGCTGACCTTGCATAACGAAGCAAGCTCTCAAGATATGGAAAATGAAGATCCAATGCCCTCCTCAAAAAATGAAGGAATCAAACCTGGTAATATCAGTCAGTCAAAACATAATTAGGCTTCTTACACCGATCGACATTGAGTTTTCCTCCAATAGCAGCATCCAATGCTACCAGTGAGCGACTATTTAGTACAAACGGCAATGTCATTATAAAGAAAAGAGCAGACTTTGTCTTTCATCCTGGAATCAATAGTTGCATTGAACAGTTCATGGAAATAAACTGCTTGCTAAGTCCAAATTGGTGTTTCGGATCGGATATTGCTCATTTTAAAATTCCGGCTTCGGAGTAAGATCGGAGTCGGACCAGAGAATTTGTTGATTCGCTCCGCACTAATGTGTGGGCCTCTTTATTCGTTAGTGGCGATCGTGCGTAACCTCTTCAATTCGATGGTCAAATACAACGCTAATGCGATTGTGGACAGCGTTTATCGTCAAACAAATCTTATGATATAAGACGAAGCCAGTTTTGTGGTAGCAGTGGTAATTGCTTAAACTTCAAAACCTGACACGGAAGCGGGGAAAGTTATTGTCCTGGCTTACACTAAAATTGTAATCTGGGACTGCCAAGGCACACAGG
>ATSW01076030.1:0-11841 GCA_000444245.1 Botryllus schlosseri
GCGACACTTGCTTTCGATAAACACCGACATATCAAATTATTCGGACGCTTGGGTCGCGAGCTATAGGACTACCAATTATGCTGCTTTTTGCCGGCTAAGCAGTACGGATCTCGGCGTATTCAATCGTGAGTCATTTGTTGCACATCTATCCGTAAATTAGTTATCAATACCCAGGGCCGTAACAGCACTTCGTCAGCCCCCTCCCCACCCCACCCCCAAAAACAACGTTTCTCTTGGGCCCCACATAGGGTGATAAACAGAACTTCGAAGCCCCCAAACCCCTTCCAGCTAGATGGCTGTTTACCGCTATTTATCATCTAAATCGGGTGTCCGTTTTAGGCAGCTTCACTCGACTAATCGCGCGAAGCGCGAAAAATTTCTATAATTCATGATTGAATCGGTCAATATAATCGGGAATTGCATTTATATTGGTATCAATTTTTATCCTCTCTCTGCTCACGTAATCAGATTGACCGGTTGAGCCGAGTGAATTGTGTTTGAAAAGGTAGGACCACTCAATAATAATTAAACGTCTTCGGGCGTATACCCGTTGGCAGGAACGGAACAGCACTTCGTCCGTCCCCCAGAACACTTAGGTCTTGAGCTCCCATAGGGTGATAAACCGCCCCCCGTGCCGCTGTTCGCTTTTGCCACGAAATCAGGATCCCCGTTTAGTGAGCCCTCGTGGAGCGCGAAAATTTTCGATAATTCAAAATAAAATAGGTCAATAAGATCGGGAATTGCATATATATTGCTATCAATTACTTGTCCTCTCTGATCACGTAATCAGATTTACCGGAAGAGCTGAGTCATGTGTCTTGGAAACTGTAGGGCCCGTAAATAATAGTTCAACCTATTCGGACGGGTGGACCCGTTGGTACGACTTCGTTACATGATGTTATTTGTTATTTCGTGACCTCCAGTCTGTTATATCAAGAAATATAGAATCGCCCAAACATACTAAACTAAAAGATGCACAAGATTTCAAATTGGTGGTTCTTCACTGGCATGTAATTCTTCCCTGCGGGATGGTAGCCTATTTGTCTCGTGACGTTCAGATTGCCAAGACAGGAACATTCGGCGCCAGTCATTTAGGTGCCTATGGTCAATAATACCTATATATATTTTAAATATACATAACGAAGTTTTCGGTCAGCGTAAGGGCAGTCCTTTTCGGCCAAGGTTTTCTCGCTGCCGATCGTTCTGGCACACTTCTTGCAAGAGTGCCATGGAGTAATATGTTGCATGGCCTAAATCTGTATATGTCTTCGTGCGTCGTGGCGCGGTAATGGCCAACGCCGATATACCCACTTCTATAAATCTTGCATATTTTATCTTTGTCGAAGAGTACCCAATAATTAAGGTACTTGGAAACTTGAAATCGCGCGCAGCGCGAAAAATCTTTGAAAAAGTTGCATAAAATTTCATAAAATACTCTATAATTTATGCTAATTCACTAAATAATTTTGGGCCCCGTTCGAGCTCGCTCCCCTCAATTGGGGGGCTTGGGGTGCGGCGGTTACGGTCCTGTCAATACCCATATCTATACCTATATCTATAGGTACTGCCCGTTCAACTGGAAAGTTAGGGCACATTGCATTGAAACAGCAGTGACATAATCTTAGCAGTCTACTCACAACTTTCCTGCAATCCTAATTGAAAACTCCAGACTCCAAGCCAAGCAAGAGTATTTTATAAATATAATTTTTTTTCATAAATCGATTTCTCAATATTCTTGTGGGGGCCGCAAGAAGACTAGCTGGGGGCCGCATGCGGCCCTCGGGGCCGCGGTTGGGAATCACTGCTTTAGGGTATGTTGTTAATTCGTGACCTCCGGTCTGTTATAAAATCAAAAGATGTTGTTGTGGTCAAAACGTAGCAGACTAAAATAAATACTTAGTATCACGCTTTGTGGATTCGCATGTTGGTCGAAACTGCATATGTCTTTTAGTGTGTTTGTTTGTTTTGTGGTATTCATGGTGTTTCTCAACTACTATGGTCATTTAGACCAGGCCGATATTCTTCATTATTTTCCGTAACTGCCGACTTATAGCACGGCCCACCTCTAAGCTTTTAGTAAGACATCACTTGCGGATGAGGTGGCGAGGAGGGGCCTATTAGGTATCGGAATTGTGAAGTCGACCTCGGTCGGACTCGAACCCGCACCCATTGGTGTTGCAGACGCGGACTGTCTTTTGGTGTATCGTGGCGCGGTAATGACTGTTACTATAAATTATGCATGCTTTTTTTCTTGAGGAGGAGACGAAGGCTATGTATTTCAAAATCAATCTATCTAGAGACATATAAATCGCGATGCTCGTAGACAATTTTCAAGTTCATGAAATCTCTCGAAAATGGTCTATAATTTGTGTTGATTTACGATATACTTTTGAGTCCCCTTCGAGCTCGATCCCCACCGTAACGAAATTTGGGGTTCGGCAGTTGTGGACCTAGTAAGAATGCAAATCGTTGGGTGCGATAAATCGTCCAATAGAAAATGAGCAATGGGTACTTTATGACGTGACAAGCAAATGTCGCATCTTTTTAAAGAAAGTTGTTCTCATTAAGCATTTTCAGCGCAATCCATATATTGTCTTCCAATATAACTTCTAAGATGCAAAATAAATGTAATCGTGATTTAGAGCCCGACCGATTATCGGCTCGCCGAATATCGAGTCGATATCACGCTTGGAGAGAAATATCGGTATCGGCCATTGAAGGTAAAAAAATATCGGCCATTTTCGTGACGTCACAGCATGGTGGAAGGGAGTCAGAGAAGTCAATAGAAGACGTGAGGACGATAAATTATAAAAATAAATGGCCAAGCTGCATATAGTGCATACTGCATACAGGCAGTAGGCGTGCCTATCTGAAAATATTATAGCTAACTAACCACCGTTATGCCCCACTGACTTCGTGGGAATCCCCCTGCAGTAATCGATCACCAAAGACAGAGTATAGATAACTAACCTACGGATAGATGTGCAACACGTGACTCACGGTCGAGTGATGCGACAACGGCAGACTTGTTGTCGCTTCATAGCATGAAACGGGAGCGTAATTGCTAATCCCATAGATGACGACCCTAGCGCTCAAATTGAATAAAGTTGATCTTATTTGAAAGCTACAGTCGCACTGATTCTGATAATATACATTAAATTTTCATCAAGGCAATTGAACCACCCCGAAATAGCCTTCAAAAGTCTGAAAATCGGTATTGTTCTAAACAATCGCCACCACGCACGGACCGTTGTTATGTCATTGTGCTGTGCCGTTGCGATTGTTTAGAACAATGCCGATTTTCAGACTTTGAAGGCTATTTCGGGGTGGTTCCATTGCCTTGAGGAAAACTTAATGTATATTATCAGAATCAGCGCGACTGTAGCTTTCAAATAAGATCAACTTTGTTTAATTTGAGCGCTCGGGTCGTCGTCTACAGGATTAGCAATTACGCTCCCGTTTCATGCTATGAAGCGACAACAAATCTGCCGTTGTCGCATCACTCGACCGTGAGTCACGTGTTGCGCATCTATCCGTAGGTTAGTTATCTATAGACAGAGAGCCAGAGATGCCACTCCTGGGTTTTTCCACCCAGATCTGGGTTTTTCGAGCATCACCTGGGTTTCTGGGTTTTTGTGCTTGAAATCTGGGTTTTTTCAACATCATGTTTGTCAGGTCAATTTTACGGCGCAAAATTGATTATTAGATTAGTAAGATCTTCTAATGTCGACGGATTCCACTGTGATTGAAACGGCAGAGTGCAAAGAGACCCATTTACTATTAAAATGAGAGCTCTTGGCGTGATGCGATAGAGCTTCATTGAATACTGACTACTAGGTCGCAGAAAGTCATGTTCACAGGGCAACTCTGATTTAGGACTTGAATGCTACCGGTAGCTGCAACAAATTCCTTGTGTGTCAGTAAATAGTATGAAACTGCTGTAAAGTATGCAATTTATTCACACGGAAAGACCGATTTTTGATCTAACTATAATTTACCATGTTGACATCAGAGTATATTCACTTTCAACAGGGACACTCAAAGAGAGACAGTTTGGGAAACCGGGCAAGTTATTCAGAGTGAGAGGGGTTTGTTAAATGCAAACGTACTCTTAATTTCATGATTTGACAGTTTCTTTTTCGACTTAACATCCCAGATAGAAGTGTTTGTCCCAGGTTTAATGAATCGAAAGCTATTTTCGGTCTATCTGGTCAGCTCGCAGTCACTAGAACTACCCTACAATCATTCTCACGATAGATGGGGATTAGCATTGTTACTAACATTACGAATATATAATACACTACGTATTGACCCCCATACCTAATGCCTGGTAGCAATGTGTCGAGAGGAAAACATCATATTTCGATGGATTTGCTCATTTAACTGAGCAACATGCATATTATAGTATGGAAATGAACCGTTGGGATTTCATTATCAAGGGCTAAAACTTATTCTATGTCCGTATACCTGTCATTGATGACTCTCAGTCACTGTTTTTCAGCTATATCATAGAAATTTGAGTGAAATAGAGGATCTGGGTTTTTCTGGGTTTTTTTAACGTCCAAATCTGGGTTTATCCAAAATATCTGAGTGGCATCTCTGCAGAGAGCAGCTGGGTGGAGTCTGCAGAAGATTTCAATCAGTAAGAGAAATGAGAACTTCAATCATGCTGGACTGACCCTCGTGATGATAGAGAAAAGCGTCGCGTCGAAACATTTCTCTGAAGATAGTGCTATTAGTTCGGTATCAACAGAGCTAATTATACCAGTATCGAATGAATTCGTCTGACTGAGGCCTGCGGGGCCACCATCACCATGGTGGGAATATGCGAGCATAGAGGGCAAGAAAATCAAGCAAACGTGGAGTAAAGCCAATAATTAAAACGAAAATTTTTGATTCCATGATGACATTGGCCAATTCTGACAAAAGAACGTAAAATATTGATCAATTGATTGTTGAAATGCTGGTGACGGTCAAGGCCCAAGGGGGATGGGTGGAGCAGTTGCAGACGTGGACAATTTGAGTTGTTTTGCACATTCTCTTCAGCTATTTGGTAATGATGTGCTGAAGGCTCCAGGTGCACTGCCAGAAGAATATCAATATTAATATCAATATTTGGTGAAACCATTGAAGGAAAGATTCCCTGCAAGGGAGTGGTGGAACCGAAATGAAGAAAGATTTCCAATTCTTGCTGTGCCACTAACTATGGTACCAAGTGAAAGACTGCTCACTGTGTTTAGTACTATATACATCATTTATGGAAGACCACAGAAGTTCACTACTTGGAGAAAGGGCCGAGATATTGTGCTTCATGAACTGTAATCTGCAACTGCTGGATTGGTGCTTTTGATATATTTTTATAGCCCCTAGATCATTTATTTCATGTTCAAGCATATCAATGGCTGTAAAGTTGTTGAAATAAATGCTCTGAGGTGTTAGCTATGGGCCTTGAGCTGGATTCCATATATTTTGAATATCGGCTGAATATATCGGGGTTATCTGTGGAGGTACTGGATATCGGTCTTATCGGTATCGGCTCAGAAATCCAATATCGGTCGGGCTCTAATCGTGATTACTTTGCCAATGTAATCGTAATCGACTACTTCCTGATTTTGCTGTAATCGTAATCGCGTCATTCAGAAGTAATCGTAATCGATTACATTCACGAAGTAATCACCCCATGTCTTTTGTGGACATGACGCCACTCCCTATGGAAGTGTCATTCACCCTCTTTCTCATCTCCACTCCATACCAGGTTCAACGCCTCATGGCTAACAACATGGGATACATCATATCAGCTCACACACAGCGTATATTGGGTGAGTGGGTAATGAAACTGGCAAAATACAAATACGATATTGGTTATTAGCAACGAAGCTATACTACTATTAACGAAACACAAAATGTGACAAAAGGCGCAACTACTACCATTTAACACAGTCCGCAAGCCTGAGTGAAAAATCATATTGCAACAAGTAATCACAGAAAATGTGTCACAGGGGTTTACCAAACAACAGCTGCTAAAACCACTCAAACTAATGACAAACAGTCAAACTAAAAAAGCATTAAGTACATAAAAAGGCATTACAAGAATATAAGACACTGCATCTGCTAGGACAACTCGAAGCTAATGGAACAGTCCATGTGAAGAAAAAAACATTGAGTAAATGAAAGAATGGTATCACAGGAATAAAGAAACGGCAATAATTTAAAATGAGCGTGACAAAACGGGTTCAGTAAAAATTCACAATGCAAGAATTAAATCAATGCACTGTTTGCTGATGTTGAGTGCCTACTCTTTTTCTTCGGCAATCACAAGTGGTAGCACCAAACGTTTCTTCTCGGCGGTTGTGCCTGAAATATATACAGCAATGTCAGTGAATTCTTTACGTTACCTACTTCCGCTCGATGGTGCAGGCGAAAAAGAATACCATATCTCTCTCTCTCAACCCCTTGAAAAGCGCTACTCATACTTCACTACAGATTCACGTTACTTACATGTCTACTTGAGAACTAACTACTCGAGTACTTATCAACCTATATTTCTATTTCCACTTGAAATAATTGATATACCTTGAAAATCGCTACTTCTACTTCAATAGAAATTTATGTTACTTCTTACTTCAGCTTGAGTACCAAAAACGATTACTTTTACTTCGGCTACACATGTTCGAACCATTACATGGTAAAAGAATGAAACATTACAACCAAATCGACTATTTTCAAACTACTTAAGTACCTTTCAACTTCAATTTATACTGGAGTATGCTGCGATTTACGAATTATGTTAAAACTACTCCAAGTTACTTCTACTTCCACTATAGTCCCAACGTTCAATACTTCAATTTGTTAATCGCCACTTACAGTTATATGCTAAAATCAACCGACACCTCGACCAAGTCTACGACATCACACTAACTGCTTCCTTGAGGTAGGTTTAACATGTCCTGTAAACCACTACATATACTTCAATATAAATGATGTATTATTTCAGCAGTTCTGACTACTATTACTCCAGCTACCCAACCCATGTTCGGAAGAAGCCACATTCCATTACGTCAGGGGTGTCAAACATACAGACCGCAGCAATTCTGCGTAGATTGAACAATGTGTTTATTATGCAGCACTTTTCTACTGTTTGAAATTTTCGTAAGAAATACTTCCATTAAATAATCCTTCAACACTGCATATGTCGAGTACGGAAAAAATTGCATATTGTGTTCCGACTTCCATTGAAAAATTCCTTAAAACAGAAGCAAAAACGCCAATACGGAACTGATACATGCAAGTTACATGGTCAATACAATGGTTTCACAAAAATATAATTACAATATTTTTGACTGCATTAGTGCATCACAAAAGACTCAAATGGTCTCCGGCCTCGAGGGAAACCCGAATCGCTTTCTAAGACGATGAAGAAAATTACAACGTCCGCATTTACAGTTAAATACTTTGTTTACCTCAACGCATACCCAGGTTTGCAGCCGTGTTCCAGTAAAACATAGGTAGCATAGAAAAATACAGACTGTCATTATATTAGAGGAGCTACTGTTTCATTGATTTTCAACTGTATTCTGCCGCCTAATCACCATATCATTGACTATTTCGTTGTTTGCTAATATAGGTGCAACTAGAATAGAACCCATATGATCCGAAATACAATTTATCTATATAATCTATTACCCGACTGTGTTGAAAGGCCTGATAATAAAGTTTAAAATGAAAAACCATTGCACGAATTTCCAGGTAATTGTTTGGAATCACTCCATTGGTGCGCCCCGCGAGCGATCTGAAACTTTCGAGTCCGGCCTGCGGCATCGGGCGAGTTTTTCGCCACTGCGTAAACATATTTAATGAATGCGATATTACGCCCAAATCGACTTTCATCAACTACACTTGAAATAGGTATGACATACCCTGTAAATCGCTACTCATACTTTCAGTATAGTTTTGACATACAGTCGACTCTACTTTATTCACAGTGTGATTCCGCCCACTTTGGCCGAATACCACAGAATCGGCGTTGTCCGCATTAACCGGCCGGAGTATTTTAAATGTAATTTTACTTTCTCCTGTACAAGCATTTTGGTCGAATAAAGAGGTTATACGGTCTCTGAATTCAGCGGAGTCGACTTTACCTTGTAAATTGCTACTTATACTTGGGAGGGAATCTATGACTACTTTGACCCCTCCCGGTTTCATATGAGCTCAACTGATTGATACCTTCAATTGCTGCTTTTTGACTTTTTCCGGGGCATGACGTAACAAAGAATTCACTGCTTCCTCCACTTGTGTTGCAGATGAATGGACTATGCAGCAGGCAGCGGAGAAGTGATTACCTTTTCATTGATTTGCGGATTAGTTTGGTATATGGCGTACATGGATTACAAGAAATAATGCATCATAGCATCGTAATACCAGAATATACAGTACAGATGGCATCCTGGTTGGGAAAATTATATATGCTCAAAGAAAGCGACACCAAGACCAGATCTACTTCCTTGACTAATTTTCAAGTTCATTTTCTATTTCCGCTTGGAGTACTCTTATCATGTCTTGTAAATCGATACATATTCAGAATAAATTTATGACGTCACCTCAACTTCTACTTGGGTAACAACACTTTGATAACATGTACTTGGAAACAGTCATTTACAATTACATGCTATGATGATGCAACACCTAGATCAGGGGTGGCCAAACTTTTCGGCCAAAGGGTCACATTAGATTTACGAACCACTGCACGGGCCACTTTAATGTTGATATCCTTTTTTTAATCGTCCGATAGGAGCGAACAGGATTAGGTAATGGTAAAAATAGGACATATATAATAATATTAGTACGCATCAAATTCGATAACGAACATGTCATGAAAACACTGTGTACAAGTACTAGCTGGGCCAAGCGCGAAATTTTTTCAAAGTTAATGAATGAATTCGGGCAATAATAATGTTGCATATATTGTGGTCGCCTCTGTATACAGCTGGGCTCAAGTGACCAGAACAAGAATAATCAGGGCTTGTATATATATCAATATTGAAGATTTCAGTGAACATTTGTGTCAATCATTTTGCGCAAAGGTTTCATTAATGACTATCTTTCAGCGAGTGCAGGCGCGAAGTCGCATGTAGGACAACACGTTCTCACATAATTGCGAATATAGTTAGGCTCGATTCTGTAGAATGGGCGCATGAGAGGGAAACAATACTATAAATGCTAGAAATCGAGGGACAATAAATCGCGCGAAGTGTCAAAAAAATATTAAGTCAAATAAATCTGTGACGAAATATTCTACTTCATGTTCATTAGGGTGGTTCAAAAATAACTTTTTTGGTCAAATCTTGCGGGTTACTCGATTAAATCGTCAGGTTGCCTGAAAAAAACAATGTATACCAAATTTCAATCAATTCCAACCGGTAATCGCCGATTTCGTAGAGTTTTAAAAAAGTCAAAACTATCCCTATGATATAGTGCAACTGAAATAGCAACGGTACCGACGGCAATCATGTATATGACGGTGCCAGCAAAGCCAATGAGGTAACTGAAATATTATTCATATAATGTAGCTTTCTAGATCATATTTATGAGACATTCTTAGTCTTGACATGAGTAATAAAAAATATATATCACACCATTCTGAGTATCATACTGTGAAAACATGTCTCATAGCCCACTAAAACATGAGCGTGTCAATGTTGCCGCAACGGTGATACCTCGAGCCGTCGCCACTTCAGGAGTACTTTGGAGAAACCATAACAAATGACGCTTCAGGCGTGGCTGGTAGGGATGGTGTGAACGTGAGGTTCACGTTCGCGTTCTGTGTGTGAACCTCTGCAATTTAGAGGTTCACGTTCACAAACGAACCTTGGTAGGTTCTGCACAGTGAACCTTTTTCAGACTCACAATTTTCACTTCATTATAACATCTTTGGTTGAAATTTATTGCATTTCAGCAGCGGGCCACTCTATGCATGGCGCTGGCAGCATAAAAACTCTAAACGAGCATGCACCTTGACAATCTCAAAAATTTTACTTGCTTCATTGTAAAAGTTTTCTCGAAATATCCAGCTTTCTGTTTGTGAATATTTAGTGACTGTCTGCTGTGAGCTTCACCCGCAATCACACAACATCAGGAGAGAAATACACTACATGTAGGTAGGCAGCGAATAATATTGCTTATTCAATTCAGCCAATCAACGAAATTAATATCGTTGTCTGATGTAAGAAACCTAGCAGCCGTACGGGGTCAATCTTGATTTCATATGTTTATTGCATCATAAAAACTAAATCCTTGCGATTAAGGTATTGGCTACTGCTGTATAACTTATTAATGGGGTAATATCGGTAGCAAGTATAGAAACCCGTTTTACACTCTGCTCAATATCAACGTAGCAATACTCAGATGCCGAGTACATTGTCCGGTATGGTCTATAGACCGTTAAGGCGTAAGCTTATATTCCCCTGCAAATTCTCGTCGAAATTGTTGGCAACGCGACGAAATATATTGATTTTATGGGATTATTATACCATTTGATTGCTCCAGTTGATACATTTGGCGACGTTTAAAACGTCAATATGTACTTCAGCATTGTGGCATTATGGGACCTAGTCGTCGCTAGGTATCGTATACATTAGTATAGGCCAGTGGTTCCCAACCTTTTTCGACTCATCGCCCCCTTTTGAAGCTCCACACCGATCATCGCCCCCCAAATATTGGGAACCGAAAAACAGCACTTCGTGACGCCCCCCACCCCCCCCACCCCGAACAAAACGTTGGTCTTTGGCCCCATAGGGTGATAAACCAAACCCCAGTTCCCCTCAGCCGGTGGGCTTTTTGTCGCTACATATCAGCTATAACCTATTTTATGTACTGTTTGGTGAGTCACCGTATTTCACCTAAACGCGCGAAGCGCGACAAATTTATATAATTCATGTTTGAATCGGTCAATATGGTCGATGTGGTATGTTGGAAAAGGTAGGACCCCTAAATAATAAATAAACATCTTCGGGCGGAATCGTTGTTATATTGACTTCTTTACATGATGCTATTTCGTGACCAACTATATCTGCTATGTCAGAAGATATGGAAATCGTCAAAACGTAGCAAACTAAAAGACGCACATGATTTTATATTGGTATTTCTTTACTTGCCAATAATTTTTTCCTGGCGGGATGGCATTTGTCCTGTAGGGTTAAGGTCGTCAGGACAGGAACATTCGACGCGAGCCATTGAGGCGCCTATGGACAATTGAACATACTGTATATATATCGAAGTTTTTGGTCTGCGCAAGGGCATTCCTTTTCGGCCAATTTCTTCTCGCTGCTGATCGTTCTGACACACTTCTCGGAGTCGCATGTTACATGGCCTCTAACTTCATATGTCTTGGTGCGTCGTGGCGCAGTAATGGCCGACGCCGAATCTCCCATTTCCATAAATCATGCGTATTTTTGTTGGGTGACGGCTACCCCAACAACAAGATACATAAAAAGATTAAATCGCCCAGAGCACGAAATTTTTTTGAAAAAGTAGCATGAATTTCTAAAAAATGACTCTATCATTCATGTTAATTCACGAAATAATTTTGGGCTTTATTCGATTTCGGCCCATCCACCCCACCCCCAATTGGGGGGGTTTGGGGTGCGGTAGTTACGGTCCAAACTCCAATATAGCCGTTTTAACGCACCATCGCCCCCCTATCGCCCCCTTCGTTGTTTTCGCCCCCTATCGCCCCCTTCGTCCGTTTTCGCCCCCCTATCGCCCCCTTCGTTATTTTCGCCCCCCTAGACCGCCAAATCGCCCCCTGGGGGGCGATATCGCCCACGTTGGGAACCACTGGTATAG
>ATSW01076042.1:0-11865 GCA_000444245.1 Botryllus schlosseri
GGGGGGCGTGAAACATATGAAGGGGGCGCGAAAAGCGGTCACCTGAAAAAATGTAACTCCAATGCACGCGTGTTTCTCTCTATGTAGACCCAATTTCATATATTTTTATTCTGTCATCAACATTTATAACCGACCATACCACCAAACAATATGTTGGGGTTGCGAGCATCCCAGTTGGATTTTGTGATGTGACGATAAGGGGGGCGCGAAATTTTTCATTATCAAAAAAGGGGGCGTGTCTAAAAAATTGTTGAGAACCACTGCACTAGACGAATCCCCTGTATGAGTTCGAATTAGTGCTGTCATGACGTCACAACTTTTCAATTTTGACGTAACAATGGATGGACATGTATGGCTCGTTGGGGGTTAAAATGGAAAATATATGGCCAATATGGCTCTTCGGATGAAAAAGAATCCCGGCCCCTGGCTTGCACGGATGAGATGGCACGTAGAAGCCTAGATAAACCTCCAACACTTAGGTAAGAATTCTGAAGTCGACCTCGGTCAGACTCGAACCCGCAACCCATTGGCAGCTGCGGATTATACCACTACGCTATCTAGCCACTGTAAAGCTCAATCTTGTGTGGAAGCCCAAAGCCGTTTTGTAAGAGTCCTAAACTTGACAGTGTCTGGGCATTTCACGTCAAGGCAATGTGGCATGCATATTTGATGATTTTCACTCGATGGAATGCTGTTGCCATCACCGAAATCGTTTCAGATAGTGAGTGTTATGTTCTTGATCTTGTTCTTCTTGATCTTGTTTCGAACAATAACTCAATACGACGAGGTTGCAATATGAAATCAGTATATATTAACAGCAGAATAACTTAACGGCAGCGACACGATCCAGAGTTCAGTTAAATGAAAAGACGTAGAGAACAGAACACAAAGGGTATAAATACAAGCACGACACACGAGGAAATAATGATTGGAGGTAATTACTAGTCCTATAGAAATTAGGAGTGAAACAACACTGAACGTAAATGCACGAACATAACAGTCCTCCCCTGTAAGTTAGAGGGTTGCCCACATTTACGTAGCTCTATAGAAATCGGTGGGTTTCCTATTCCTAAGAGGATAACGTCTACCCGACGTACGGGCAGGACTAGCTGCAGGATCTTGTGCCCTGTTCCTAACCAATGGTTGCTCAGCTTGTGACTGTTGCGGCTGAGCAACTTCCTGTGTAGCTTTATCATGACCAGTGGAAATCAAGCGTGGTTGGAGTTGGTTCTTGTGCCTTCTCCGATACCCATGATCTCTTTTTATAATGTACACAACACGCCCCAGTATTTCCGTCACCACGCCAGCAACCCACTTTGGTCCGCTTCGGTAACTGCGGGCGTAAACCGTGGAACCAATCTCGAAATGAGTGACTGATTGTCCAGGCGTAACGGGTTTCGATTTGTCGAAGGGCGAGCACAGACTCAACAAATTGCGCGGCTGTCGACCATGTAAAATCTCGGCAGGCGTTTTCCAGTCTATGCCCGGGTGCGGTGCACATCGGTACGTAGCAAGAACTGTTTGGAGCGCGAAGTTGAGATCTTTTCCCCCGTCGCAATTTTTTATTAATCCAGCTTTTAAAGTCTGGACGAATCGCTCCGCTTCCCCGTTACAGGCAGGATGAAAAGACGGTGATACGATACGGCTGATTGCCAAATTAGAGCAAAACGTATCGAATTCATTCGATGTGAATTGCGGCCCGCCATCCGTGACAACTGTTATGGGCAAGCCTTCGATAGAGAAGACTTCCCTCAAAGCGTTGACCACACACAAGGTTCAATTCATTACTTTAACGAAAGGATATTTCGAATGCGCATCGACGATGACAAGAAACATTTTATTGTTTATTGGACCTGCGAAATCCAAGTGAATTCGTTCAAAGCTTTCAGAAGTTTTTGGCCATTCGCGATACTGACGATCAGGCGCTTTCATTACCTTACGGCAAGCGTCGCAACTCTTCACGAGATTTTCAATGTCGCGATTAATGGAAGGCCATGCGATGTAACGTCGAGCCATCTGCTTCATTTTCGCGATACCCCAATGTCCTTCGTGCAACAATGATAAGACTCGCGAGCGAAGTGACTGCGGAATTACTACGCGCTGAAAACCATCAATATTGAGGATGACTATGTTTTCGTGCAGAGAAAGCGAATGTTTGCGAGTCGAAAACCAAGAAAAATCATCAATGTGCCTCTTTGGATTCCAATTACCATGAGTGACAGATAATTTTACTAGTTTCATGGTTTTGTCCTTCAGCGTCGCGTCGCGAATTTCATTGCGAGTTAACGGTAAGCCATCGAATGCCATATTAATAGCGTGAACGATCTCGGCGTATACACGAATTTCCAGTTCGTCAAACTCAGGGTCTGGACCCTTTGGTAGGCGAGATAAACCGTCGGCGTTTCCGTGCTGATTAGTCGGTTTATAGCGAATATCGTATTGGTAAGCCATGAGCGTTAGTGCCCATCGCTGTAATCGTTGCGCTGTAATCACGGGAATTTTCTTGTCCGGCGAGAAAATAACTAAAAGCGGTTTGTGGTCCGTTACCAGCGTAAATTTTCTACCATACAAGAATTGACGAAATTTAGTGACTCCGTAAATGATTGACAGAGCTTCCTTCTCGATTTGAGAGTAGGATTTTTGCGAATCTGAAAGCGTTTTCGATGCGTGCGCGATCGGTCTCTCTTCGCCATTGTGCTCGATTGAGAGTACAGCGCCGATTCCGAATTGAGAAGCATCAGTCGACAAAATGAGCTGCTTGTTTATATCATAATGAGCTAACTGCGTAGCGTCGATTACGTCGTTTTTGAGAATGCGAAAAGCTGCATCACAGTCCGCATTCCAAATGAATTTCGCGTCTTTTTGAAGAAGACGGTACAAGGCAGCGGCTTTATTCGTAAAATTAGGAATAAACGCGCGATAATAATTGACTTTGCCCAGGAATATCTGTAGCTGGCGAACATCCTGAGGTTTAGGCAACTGTTTGATTGCTTCAACGGATTTGTTAGACGGGCGTTTGCCGTCCTTGTCGATTATATGACCAAGGTACTCGATACTACTTTTGAAAAATTCACATTTAGCGAAGTTGACGGTGAAACCGTATTCGGTGAGGCGCTCAAAGAGTAGCGATAAGTTGCGAAAATAATCGCGTTCATCAATGCCAGTAACGATTATGTCATCGATAAAACTAGCAACACCGGGTAAGCCGGCGATCATGGCATCAATACAGCGTTGAAAATTTGCGGGACTAGATGCGACTCCGAAACACATGCGTCGATAACGGAATAGACCGAATTGCGTGTTGATGACACACAAATTCTTCGCATCATCATCTAATTCTAGCTGAAAATAAGCATCGGCAAGATCAATTTTCGAGAAAATACAACCACCCTGTAACTTGTGAAGAATTTCATCTAAGGAAGGCAGGGAATGTTGATCTATCTGAATTTGTTGATTCAATGCTTTGAAGTCACCACAAATGCGTACTGATCCATTTGATTTAGTGACGGCAACAATTGGTGCTGCCCAATCACTGTAATTGATTGGTTCGAGAATACCTTGATTGACTAATCTATCCAATTCGGTTTGAACAGCGATTTGCCTTGCGAAAGGCAAAGGCGTGGCTTGTTGAATACAGGCTTGGCATTAGGTTTCAAGTGAATTGTCACCTTTGTCTGTCTTGGTGCATCGTCCTAATACATTAGAGAAAACGGAGGGAAATTTGGACTGAAAAGATACCAATTTGTCGTTCGAATCACAAATGTCAATAGTATTACATTGCGATTTGACCATCTGCGAGGAAATTGCATCCAAAGCAGACGTTCCCTTAGCGGTCATGGAGAAAGCATCGCTCCAATCAAGACCAAAAATGTTTTGCCCACGGTGTTCGTCGAGAACCACCAATTTTAAGCCAACTCGAACTTCGGAACCCACCTGCACGCTTACAGTGCAAATACCTTTCACTTTCAGTGGCTTGTCGCCATACGCTACGAAAGAGCAATGGTATGCCGAGAGTTTCGGAGAGCCCAAAGTTTTGTACCCAGTCAATCCCACCATGGCGGAGGGTGCACCAGTGTCCCACTGAGTCGGCAACGGAATGCCGTTGATGCTGGAGTTGATCCAGAGCTGGTTTCCCACGCGTCGATATAGTTGATCGATGTCGAAGGAGAGGAGTGGCACTGAGCAGAAATTGACGGATGTGACCTGTTGCGTGATACTAGGTTTGGACATGCACACAGGTTTGATATGACCTTTACGACCACATTTCTGACATACTGCATGTCGATATTGACAGTCTTTTCTCTGGTGATCGATGAAACAGCGGCTGCAGGATTTCAGTCTTTCCGGGAAGTTGCCTTGGTTGGATTTGGAAGGTTTTTTCCCCTTCTGGTAACTTCCCGTCATTTTGTTGACGACGGAAGTGTCTTTACCGCTAATCTCGCCCTGGATAACCCCATCAGTTTCCAGCGTTCTCACGTATGTTGCGGCTACTTTGAGAACGTCGTCGAGGGATGGATTGGTTTGTGTTAGACAATGCCGTCTCCCATCCGCGTGCGGCGTTTCTTTAATGATGAGATCGCGCATTAGCTCATCAACGTAGCTCTGATCACAGCCATCTCTTGAGCATATGAAGTTGCAATCTTTGGAGATTCCGCGTAGAGTTGCGATCCAATCGGCGTACGATTGTCCAGGTTGCATTTTGCAATTGTAAAATTCGTACCTGGCCGCTTGCACATGAATTGAGTCCTTGAAGTGTGTAGACAACTTCTCGGTCAACGCGTCGAAGGTTTGCGCACTGACATCAGCCGCACCAAACATATTACGTAGGAGCGAGTACGTTTCAGGTCCAACCCATGAGAGTAGACACGCTCTTTTTTTCTCCATGTTGGAAATGCCGTAAATTGCTAGGTGATGGTTGAATCGTTGCAGATATTGGTCCCATTTCTCCTTTGATTTGATGAACGAATCAAACTTGGGAGCGGTAGCTTCAGATGTTGACGTACCGGGACTCAACCTCTGTGCTAATTGAGATATGGCTTCCTCATGCTGCAGCTTTTGCTGTGCCATATCTTCTTTGTGCTGTGCGCGTTGTTGGTCCAAATCTTCTCAGTGACGGGCATTTTGCTGCTCCAGCTGTGCCTGTTGTTGCTTGAGCTCTTCTTTACGCTGTGCTTTTTGATTTGCCATGGTTTCTTCATGCTGCTTTTGTTGCTTCGCCATCATTTCCTGCTGCTTCTCCAGAAGCTTCAATATACTTGCTTCCATGATTTATATTCGTCGCAGAAATAACTATGAATCCGACTTCTGACACCAATTGTTATGTTCTTGATCTTGTTTCGAACAATAACTCAATACGACGAGGTTGCAATATGAAATTAGTATATATTAACAGCAGAATAACTTAACGGCAGCGACACGATCCAGAGTTCAGTTAAATGAAAAGACGTAGAGAACAGAACACAAAGGGTATAAATACAAGCACGACACACGAGGAAATAATGACTGGAGGTAATTACTAGTCCTATAGAAATTAGGAGTGAAACAACACTGAACGTAAATGCACGAACATAACAGTGAGGAATAGTGATGTTGGGCGCATACCAATATAGCTTGTTTTGAAACAAAAATAACAACGATATTTTGAAACTGAAACCAATCTCAGCATTGCGAAATGCTTTACTTAAAGTCCTTGCGAAATCTAAATCAGATCACGGGCCGCGTGTTGGTAACCGTTCTTTAGAGTCTTGTTATTTAAAAATATATAAGTGAAGTCACCAAAAGCTTTGCGAGTACTTGATTTTTGGAAACCTTATTTCAGCCCCTAAGGCCTACACCAGGGGCCGGCAACCTTTCGTATGCAGCGTGCCAAAATATGAAAAATAGTAAAATATTACCAACTGGCGTGCCAACCATTTTATACTTTGTCATATTTAGCGTCGAGAGGCATCGAGAAAGGTGTTAGAAATATTGATAAAAATGTCCAGTAAAGAACCAAATTACTAGAGCGACTTGATTGAACTTTTTTAATACATTTTATCATGGAATTGATTAGGTTATAATCTTAATGTTATATTTTCTTGTTCTATTGTTAGTACAATAGCCCAACCCAGGGGCCTACGCATTATGAAACGCTTCGGTTGCTAAATATCCATGACAATCAGAACGGAAATGAGTGAGTTCGGATCACAATTGTGATTTTTGAATACCCGTAATTTTCCGTGTATAATGCGCAACATTTTACCGATTGTTTGCCCTAAAATAGGGGGGTGCGTATTATACACGGGTACAGCAAGCCTTGAACAAAAATCTCCCTCGACCAAAAACTTGAAATCACACCTTTCTTCATGTTTGTTCCCAATCCCGCATCATCTCTAGCCAACGTGCCCCGTTATTCGTATTATAGAGTGTAACGCGCAGTGATGAGCGGATAGTGCTTTTCGAGACTCCGAATCCCTCCGACAACTTTAGTGTCTGAGGAAAACTCCCTCCGACTCCGAAGAGCTCAATCCCAGACTCCGAGATACTCCGATGAATCTCGTCAAGTATCCGAAACAGTGGCAAGCATGGTACATGGTACACATGGTAAAACATGGTACATGTGATAATATGTTTGGCCTCATAACATTGTTTACTCTCCAGTCCCCAGTTGCAGTGCTGATGGCTGGTTTTTATGCACTTGACAATCATTTTTGCATGTTACCCGTCATATTACAACTTTACGAGGTGTCAACTGTATGTGTTTTGGTTTGTAATCATAATCAATAGTGTATTCTGGTCAGAGCTATCCAAAGATATCGGAGACAAAAGTTACAATATTCCGAAATTATCCGAATAATATCTGTAGTAAACTCCGAATCCACTCCGACTCCGCTCCGATGCTCATCACTGGTAACGCGCTGCCAAATACAGAAGCGTGTTGCCAATTAACGAGAGTCGTCTGCACAGCACGTGACCTCTTGCTGAGGTAGTTTGCCGATTGTACGTGAGCGAAATTAGGTCGCTGATTGCTACAAGCGTGCGCGGCAATCCTTGCTGATTCATCGCGTAAACGACATGCCTTAACAATAGGGCTCTTTAAAAATGACTTTTTTTCTCAAATCGTACTGGCTACTTGATTAAATTGTTAGGTTACCTAATTCAAGCCTACACACAAAATTTGGATCAATTCCAGCCAGTAACCGCTTTGCTACAGGAGAAGAAAGTTTCTATTTATTATGTAAAAATAAATAATAAAAAATTTCAAAATTTTCTGTTCACCCCATGAAAGTGTTAGGCTGTCTATAGAAACGATGCTCACCTAATTTGGTTCAATTCCAACCAGTAGAAGCGGGGTTATTGCCGTCTAAAAATTTGGATTTGAATAAAATAGTATTTACGGTGACCGATTCTTTGTTTATTTATTATAGTTGTGCCCACCGTAAATACTATTTTATTCCAATCCAAATTTTTCGAAGGCAATAACTCCGCTTACACTGGTTGGAATTGAACCAAATTTGGTGAGCATCGTTTCTATAGACAGCCTAACACTTTCATGGGGTGAACAGAAAATTTTCAAATTTTTTATTATTTATTTTTACATAATAAATAGAAACTTTCTTCTCCTGTAGCAAAGCGGTTACTGGCTGGAATTGAACAAAATTTTGTGTGTAGGCTTAAATTAGGTAACCTAACAATTTTATCAAGTAGCCAGTACGATTTGAGAAAAAAAGTCATTTTTGAAGAGCCCTACTTAACAATCGCATACACATAAGGCCATGTGCGTAAGCTATAATCGCTTGCGTAATCAGTCGCATCTCCAACAGGACTGGTGCGACCGACATAACCGTTGGCCTGAGCAATCGCAACTGTAATTGTAATAGGCCTCGTGCGCAAGATGTCGTGTGTCGCTAGCCTGAACTATCGCGTCGCCGGCCTTGCAGGCTTTGGCTGCTATCTACTCGCGTTTAAAGACAATGTCGTTCATTGTATTATGATTAGCGATGGTTATGTCATCATTGTTCGACAGTGACATCGCAAAACAGAACAATATCGTGTACTAAAACACAACTATTCATGTACTGCGAATGCAGAGTGCGTACTATACATGGGTACAGGCTTTTCCCCAGAATTTACACGTCATTTTACGGGTGCGTATTATACATGGGGGCGCACTATATTCGGAAAATTACGGTAGAACTTTCAGTGCTGTAGGCCTACTTGGAAAACACGATTCGTTCGTGTGTTTGGTAGATTCGTCCTATATATGCGCAGTTAGTTGCTAATCATTCATAACTTTCGGTCTCAGCTCACCCATAATGAGTAGTCCAAAGCAATACAAAAAGCAGAAAGTTGAAGATGACTGCTGCTGCAATCAATAAAGAATCAACTTAAAGGTGGGCCTACTTCGCAATATCTATTACTTGTAATAATATGGCATTACTAAAATGAATTCATTGCTGCAATTCACAACACCATTTGAATCCAAACATCCGAAATATAGGCACAATTTATCAAATTATGAGCTGCAAAATATATCATCGGAATTATGTTTTTGACAATAGTTAATATTGCTGATGTGGTCCTCACAAAAGAACGTTAAAAAGACAAGTTGAATACAGTAAGCCCCACGCCAGGGGTGGCCAAACTTTTCGGCCAAAGAGCCACGGGATTTACGAACCATTTCGCGGCCACTTGAATGTTGATGACCTTTTTTAGTCGTCCGATAGGAGCGAACCGAATTAGGTAACGTTGAACACAAGACTTATACTACTACGCTTCAAAATTGATGACAAATATGTGTCCAGGTGATGAATGAATTCGATCAGTAAATATGTTACTTGCATATATTGGGGGTCGCCTTCGTATAACACTGGGCTCATTTGGTAAGGACATGACTATTTGGAGTTTAGACATAGCAATATCGAAGGTTTCGGTGAACATGGCTCTATATCATTTTGTGCAGATGTTTCATCCCATACGATCTCACTGCGAGCGCACAAGCAAAGTCGCATGTTGGATGACACGTTATCTCCTAATTGCGAATGTAGTGCGACTCAATTCTATAAATTACGCGTATCTATAATTTTCAGGAGGGGGCTCCAATAATAAATGCAAGAAATCGAGTGACAATACATCATGCGAATGCTTAGAAAAATTTCAAGTCAAATAAAGCTGCTACGAAATATTCTATACTTGATGGTCTGGTCATTTATGAAGATCTGCGATAAATGTGGCTGGCCCATAGTTACGCCAATGCGTCGGAACTGATGTTCCAGTCATCATCAAATTTCGCGGCCAGGCTAATCAAATTATAGTTGGCCTTGTAATTTTACGTGATGTTATAACTATTTTCTAGAATTACCTCGCGGGCCACACAAAACCTTCTCGCGGGCAACGTTTTGGCCACCCCTGCCCTATGCTGAAACTCATCAAGGTAACATGTTGGTGTCAGAATTGTGTGTTCTGAAGTTTGACCAGACACAGAATCAAAATATCTATAAGCCGATCGTTGCTCACATATTCAAATTTCCATCCTATCCTAAGAATCAGCACAACCTTCTTTCATCCCTTATTTTGACGAATTGATTCAGGATGGTTAAAATCTCGGTAATGTTTCTGACGCGTGTGCGTTATCATCATATCACAATTTAAATTCTTTTAATATGCATTCGCTGTATGTTTCTGACGGTGGGACATCATTTTTCTTCAACGCCAGCAGACGGTTTGCCAGTCGTCATTCAATTTTAGGTGTGTTATCGAATTCCGAAACCGAACCGAGCGAGATAAATTTGGTTTCGTCGTGCAATATTGATTCCATTTTCGAAATGCTCATGCAGAATGACAACACCGGACCCCTTGTCTGGTTTGGTGATGTGGATTTCAGGGTAGGATCGTAATGCTTTGATAGCAAGGAAACAATCCTTGCTCATCAGAAAATCCGCCTTGTCGACCGGACATTCACAATACGAATCCGCCAAATCTGATAACTGAGCTTCAAGAGCTGGTATATCTAATTTGAAATCGCGTGAGTCGGACATGTCCCATTGCGTACGACTGCTGTCTGCACGTTCTCTATATCGTATACATGCCCGTAAAATGTAGCGCCCGTAAAATGTAGCATAGTTACATTGAAAAAATGCATACGATTTGATGTGTGAGGCTTGGGTCGCGAAATGCCACTAAAACTGTGATTTGAGCCGCAGGCAAAATGGTTTAATGACCACTGCTTTATATAATCGAATAAAAGCTTGCGTTTTTGCTTATAATTACGATTATCCTATAGTGCGGCCCGCGAGCTGAAAAGTTTGCCCACCCCTGATTTATTAAATAATTTGATCTTTTTCTATTTTGACAACTTATGTGACATGTTTTGCAACAAACATGGTTATAATATGTCGTGTTCGTCAAATCATTTGGCGTGCCATGAAAAATCATCTCGACTGCCACAAATGGCACGCGTGCTGGGGTTTTCCGACCCCTGACCTACGCTATCTGACAATCATTTTCATGTAATTTTATGACCAGATAAATGTCGATTTCAGCTATAATCTTGCCATTGCTGCCGTACATGTCCAACCGTTGAGGCATTGTCTGGCCCCAATTCTAAGCCGTCTTATGACACATGCCTCAATTGTCCCACCACATTTGATTTCTATAAAACATCAAGATCAGGAAGATTTACTACTCTGAAGTAATGGCCTACCACTGTAAACCATGAGCAGTCCCATGCAATTGTTTTCACGTCCACAATAAGCAAGATCGAAACATGGGATGGTGCATATACGGACTAAAATCCAAACGCCCTATTTTCAATAAATTTGCTTTTGTCCAAAACATTATATGAACATTACTTTCTTTGGAAGTCAGATATATGTAGGTGTGGGCCAATATATAATATTGTCGCGTCCAAACCGATGTCTCTTTGAGAAGAATCCTTATCATAGCTTACCATTGTTAACCGCTCTGATGTTTTGATCTCCCGCGATAACATTCACCGTAGTACTTTCGAAATTATGCGTCACTTCATCCTCTTCGATCAACAACGCATTTTCTACAGTAAAGAAAAGCGCATAGTTGGTTGCTGATTTGATATATTCCTGCGATAGTAAACCTAATGAACTTTGCTTGGTTGGAATTGCTACGAAATATTGTAACATAGTTACATAACAACAGTGGCGTGGGAGCATATGCTGCCGCCCTGACATTCGTTGAAAATGCCGCCCTATAGGGACACATGCAGATCTCACGGCTCAGTGAAATTGGTCTACGTCACACTTTCCATTTGGTCAAAGGCAATTTGACGGTAATTTTTGATCTGCTTGCCAAGCATTAAATTTAATAAAACGGGCACCAATCGAAAGCTACCGCGGTAGTGATTACGAAAATATAAATTTCATTCTGCTCGTGGTCCTGGAATTACTAAAATCAGCCTCGAATGATGCACTGTAACGGAGTTTCGTGTTGTGACGCAATACCGATTCGCAGACGAGATTCCACCAACCTGTTGCTAACTGCTTTTCTATCGGTTTCCCTTTAGTTTCGTTCGAATCTGGGCTAACGGTGGCGGTGTAAGTTTTGTTCGTATCTATGGGATAGATCGCGTCACATTTCTCCCCGAGAGTAACCGGCACGGATTCCTCAACGACTGATGTTCTATTTTCGTCCTCGATCAATTCTCTGAAAGATACAGGTAGGAAAAAAGGGCGAGGATTGCAGGAGAAAGATATAATATCGATCGATATCACTTACGTGGCGTCATCGACTTCCTGTGCCGGATCTGCTTTGAGGGTAAGGTATTCGTAGGTGGGCGTCGCAGAAAAATCGGTCGATACCGGTTGATCTGAACACAGACACGGTATGAGTAGCGCCACCCGGAAAATACTCTGC
>ATSW01076117.1:0-11205 GCA_000444245.1 Botryllus schlosseri
TCCCAAAAATAAAGTCATATAATTGATTTTTTAAGGTCATATAAAAATGGCCCTAGTAATGACTATAATATTCCAACTAATACCTCTTTAACGATGCCTGGGAATCAGAGTGTAGCACGAATGTTGTCCTTTCACTGATCATTTTACCATGACTGTCTATGTATTGGTTACTCGGACATGTTACAGTGAAATGTTATGTATATTATAGAACTAGGCACTCCGTCGGCTGTTTCCTTATTCATATCTTTGACTGAATAATAGCTTGATTAAATGTTTGATATCACTTGCACCATGGAATGAAATGGATAGTGCTAGCTAATTAATATACTTGATCACGTAACCAAAAACCAAGCAGCTGTATAAATTATACCACCCAAAATACCTTTAGATACAGGGGAAATATCATGACCTTAGTTTTCTTGCTATAACATTGCTTAGATTCTTGAAATCACTATTGGGATTCCTATTACTGCATTGTATTTGTTCTTAGCTTTCATATGATACCTTACTCAACAAATTTGAAGTATACCTTTTTTCACAATTCGGCCCGGAAAATTCCGTCATGCATGACTGATTTCTTTGTGGGCCCAACTGTCTCTGCTCATTTGACCCACAAACTTTTGGAATATCCAACATATTATTGTTCACATTTAAAGTTCACTTAACAGCGGTCTCAAAAACGTTGATTCACCCACGAAAACTCAAGCCCATCATGTATAAAGATTATTGCAAAATAAGTTATTCAGAAATGCCATTTCGACATGGTTCAATGAACGCAAAAAGTGGTATTTATCCGATTTCGATAAAATCAAGTTTTTTCTGATCAGGAGATCACTGTCTTCCTTTGTGTGCGATATGAAGAAAATCCATGACCATAGGGTTATCTTTTGAAAAAAATTTGGTTGATTTGGCATGGAATGACCCCTTGGGAACCCTACGTCACAGATAGGCAACTATTTTCTGAGAATGACAGGCAGAAGATGCGTTGGCGAGCCAAGTAAAAAGTTTGCACTATATTCGGCGGTTTACTAATTTCTAATAATTTATAACTTGAAAACAATTAATTAAGTGGTTAACGAAGCTTCTGGGTGGATGTGTTATTATTAGGCGATTAGGAATTTAGAGTCAAAGTAAATATATAATATTTACCCAACGTTATTATTCAAACCAATGGTAAACAAGAAACATTATCAACTTTTCTTAATCACACCAACCCATGGACACGTCCATCGATTAAGACACCACAACGTATGGGATGTTACAGCTTGGTCATCATCCCGAGCGGTGTGTAGCTTGGTAAAATCGCCCTGTTATTTTGGTACATTCACTGGCAGGTTTTCTGAATTCGTCTTCTCGCAACCTCAGCCGAATAAATATATGTCATAATTCCGACTTGAATTAACCCATATAAATAATAAAAAATTTGAAAATTTTCTCTTCACCCCATGAAAGTGTTAGGCTGTCTATAGAAACGATCCTCACCAAATTTGGTTCAATTCCAACCAGTGAAAGCGGGGTTATAGCCGTCGAAAAATTTTGATTCAAATAAAATAGTATTTACGGTGAGCACAACTACGCATAAATAAACAAGGAATCGGTCACCGTAAATACTATTTTATTCAAATCCCAATTTTTCGACGGCAGTAACTCCGCTTCCACTGGTTGGAATTGAACCAAATTTGGTGAGCCTAAAAGCTGTTTTGTCACACCATACAAATCAACGTGATTTATCCCTGTAGCTCTTCTGGCATCAATGGGTCTTGCGAGAATATGAAATTTTGATTTCAAATTTGGAATATAGTACTCAAAGTGCTTGTGCGTGTAAAGTTGCCTTTTACTTTGAACTCATAAATATGCTACTGGCACCACGGTCTATAACTACAAGGTTTCCTTGTTTCATGTGTAAATAGCAGAGACGAGCATGGATTAGGATTAGGTTTTGAAAAAACAGGATTTGTGAAATTTTGTCGGATTTGGATTGGATTTGGATTAGACATTTTTTTCAGAACGGATTAGGATTTGGATTGGATTTACCGATTTTCTGGGAGATTGAAATGTCGTGTGGCGAATGGTGACAAACTTTATTCAGATCAGTGATTAATGTACTTATGGTTACTAAGTTATCTTGAATCAAGTGAATCATTGGTTGTGAAAGAAAATTTTCGAATCCCTCCATTGCATAAATTAGTCTTTTTTCTAAATTTCCAGTTAGAATCGGATTAGGATTGGACATGGACTTGAATATGAAAAAGTTATGGATTAGGATTAGGATTAGGATTTGGATTTGAAGGTTCGGATTTGGATTGGATTAGGACATAGAAATTTCAAATCCGCTCATCTCTGGTAAATAGGACAGTAGAATCCATTAAAATTACCGTAAGTGGCCGATGAGGGAGTATCTTACACCAGGCTTCATAATGTCTTAGAGCCTGCTGTTTTCGACAGATCTAATGTTGTATCTCCACCATTAAATATTAAACTGTATCTAATGAAAAGTTTTAAAAGCTCTGATCAAGGAAAGTGCACGTTGTGAATACATTCTTGTAAAGTTTCCTCAGTTGAGTGCCATTTAAGTTTGAAGGTATATTTTTTTTAACTCAAATCAGAACACTCACCAAAACCTCCAATTTCTTATTAGTAGGGCAATTTGTTTTATACGTCAAAAAAGTCAAAAACTAGGTTAAAGAAATGTCAAAATTGTTGAGACAGGTAAAACTTTTTTGCAACCTGCATTTCATTTGCGTCATAGATTTTGCACTGTCGGTGAACTTATCATTTGACATTTTACAGCTTGTAGCCTACTTTATAGGCCTAGCGTTGTGGACGGCCCATTGTCTGCTCATTGTGAATCATAAACATTCAAATAAAACAAATAATTTGACTTGGTGTTATGCTCAACGCACTACAATATCCCAATTGAAACGAGACTGCGTGGGCATTGCATGGTTCTCATATCAAGAAGCGCATGATGAAAAATTATGATGTAGACACCATTGCCCGAATGAAGTAACAAATTTTGTCACCAGCAGTGTACGCTCAACTTCAATGTTCTCAGCCAACAACTGTTACTGCTAAATTTCTTGGAAATACTAAGGATCCTGATTATTTGGAGGGTTTAGTTTAACATAGTAAAATCTCCAATCCAATAAAGTAAGTTGAGAGCTATGTAGGATGTCCATAAGTTCTATTTCGCTTGAAAAGGGAATACAACCACAATGCATTGTCAGGAATACAGCCACTAGCTTAGTTTGGATTTCGTGAAATCTACATTCTCGCGACTAAATATCTTTCCAGATATTGATTATCACCGGAGAAGTCTATTCACCTCTATTTTACCAGCTAGTCACTTTCATGCTTATTCATGGTGTTTTATTTCAGTGTGGAAAGTATTTTATTGGCGAAATATATCACTATTATTTCAATGTGGTTATTTCAATGAAGTTGACTAATTTCAAGCTAATCATTTCTTGTCATCAGTTTTCCCTTAAATGTAAGTCCAATCTCTGTCACAGGCCATTTACATGATGAAAAAGGCATCACTTTTCTTTCAGGCTAGCCTGAAACAAAGTTTTTCTGAACACCCTATTGCCCAGAGCTACTGTTTAGCTTAGCAGGAACATTTTCCTTTTTCATCATATATAAATGTAAAACTAGTACTGTTAACTATTAAATTAATTACAGAGTGCCGTATTTACAGTGATATTGACTGAAGTTGCTGTCGATGTCCTCAGTTACATATTTTTATGGATCTATGATAATTTCGTTATTTCATCTGCTGATATAAGTGTAATCTTAACAGTTGGCTTTATGTATTTCCTTCGGCTTTCTTTCGGCTTTCGTGCTGATGACGTCATATTTTGTGTTATGATTGTTGATATATGCTGTTCTTTTGAATTCTCTACTAGTTGCTGACGATTACCCCTGACGAGTGTCATCCAAAAATATTTGGGTTCATTTCAATGTGAATATACTATTCAATTGTATATTGAAGTTCTGTACCTCCAAGAAGCTGTACTAAAATTTAGGCAGTCATACCATTTCTTTCTTCATAATGTTGCTGTTTGGTAATAGTTTCAATTGACTAAATCCTGATACACTGATGATTCTATTAATGATATCAGACCGAATTTGAAACTAAAACAATGAAACTAGATTATGATGCAATATAATGAATAATGATATTCAGACTATCATTGCTGCAGTCATTGTCATGCTACTGACATATTTGTATGCCGTGAAATATCCCGGTATGGCAATTGCTTTGTCTACAATCTAATGGTTGTCTCTGTTTAGATTAGTCCCACAGACGTAGCAAATCTATAATTGAGCTAAGCTTTATAAGATGAAATACTCAAAATCTGTTGAAAAGTCGCCCCCGACAGTCTGAATTCAAAGACGCGTATTGGGTGTTATTTCCACTGTCATAAGAAAAGGAATTCCGAGGAGTTGTGAAGATCATTCTTACAAAACGAAGCATGTGGAGCCAACTATAATAACTGTTGATTACAACTGGCAACATTGTCGATGCGATATATCCGGGACAAAAGGTAACCTCAATCTTCATACATATGTGCAAGCCGGCATCAAAATAATAACTGTGATATATGAGAGAAAGCATTTGCGATGACATGTATCTTAAAACCCCATGATGATGTACATGTTGGCATCACAAATCCTGATAGTGATATACTGGCAAAAGTATGTAATCAGAAGGGTGACCTCAAGCGTCATAATGATTTCCATGCTACCGATATAAATTATACATGTGATACATGTCGGAAAACATTTGCTCAGAAGTCTGCCCTCAAGATTCATATATGCCATGCTGGCATCGAAAATAATGAATGTGACATATGTGGGGAAGCATTCGCTGGGAAGAAGAATCTCAACCACCATTTGGACATGCATGCTGGCGTCAAAAATCATAAATGTGATACAAGTGGAAAAACATTTGCTAGGAAGTCTTCCCTCAAGATTCATACAGATATCCATGCTCGCATCTTAAATCATGAATGCGAAATATGTGGGAAAGCATTCATTGGGAAGAAGAATCTCAAGCCCCATATGGATATGCATGCTGGCGTCAAAAATCATAAATGCGATATATGTGGGAAGGCGTTCTCTCAGAAGGCTAACCTCAAGCAACATATGGATATGCATGCTGGCGTAAAACATCATAAATGTGCTGTATGTGGAAAAGCATTTTCGCAAATGTTGGGCCTCAAGCGTCATATGGATAGACATGCGGGCAGGAAAGATCATAAATGTGATATATGTGGAAAAGTATTTTCCAATAACATAGACCTCAAGCATCATATGGATATACATTCCGGTAACAGAGATCATAAATGTGATATATGTGGGAAAGCATTCACTCAAAAGGGTCTCCTCAAGCATCATATGGATATCCATGCTGGCGTCAGAAACAATGAATGTGATATATGCGGGAAAGCATTCACTCAGAAGGGTTACCTCAAGCGTCATATGGATAGACATGCCGGCTACAAAAACCATAAATGTGGTATATGTGGGAAGGCATTTACTCAGAAGGTTAACCTCAAGCAACATATGGATATGCATGCTGGCATAAAACATCATAAATGTGATGTATGTGGAAAAGCATTTTCGCAAATGTTAGGCCTCAAGCGTCATATGAATATACATGCGGGTAAGAAAGATCATAAATGTGATATATGTGGAAAAGAATTTTCGCAAATGTTAGGCCTCAAGCGTCATATGGATATACATGCGGGTAAGAAAGATCATAATTGTGATATATGTGGAAAAGTATTCACTCAGAAGGGTCACCTCAAGCGCCATTTGGATGTCCATGCTGGCGTCAAAAACGATGAATGTGATATATGTGGAAAAACATTCACTCAGAAGGGTTACCTCAAACATCATATGGACATGCATGCCGGTAACAAAAATCATAAATGTGATATATGCGGGAATACATTTATGTGGAAGATTAGCCTTATGCAACATCTGAATATCCATGCTGGCGTCAAAAATCATGAATGTGAAGTATGTGGGATAGCATTCCCTCGGAAGGGTTACCTCAAGCGTCATATGGATATACATGCCGGCTACTAAAACCATAAATGTAGTACATGTGGGAAGGCATCCACTCAGAAGGGTCACTTCAAGCAACATACGGATATGCATGCTGGCGTAAAACATCATAAATGTGATGCATGCGGAAAGGCATTTTCTCAAATGTTAGGCCTCAAGCGTCATATGGATATACATACGGGTAAAAACATCATAAATGTGATATATGTGGAAAAGCATTCACTCAGAAGGGTCACCTCAAGCACCATATGGATATCCATGTTGGGGTCAAAAACGATGAATGTGATATATGTGGAAAAGCATTCACTCAGAAGCGTTACCTCAAACATCATATGGACATGCATGCCGGTAACAAAAATCATAAATGTGATATATGCGGGAATATATTTATGTGTAAGATTAGCCTCAAGCAACATATGAATATCCATGCTGGCGTCAAAAATCATCATTGTGATATATATGGGAAGGCATTCACTCAGAAGGATAATCTCAAGATTCATAATAATAGCCATGCTGGATGATAGATGCTTGATGATGCATGCTGGGATCTTGCACTATGTATGTGGGATTTCATCAGAAATATTGACTCTGAACACTTAACTTTCATTTGATGTGCTGAGTTCAGCTCATGATTCATTTCGCGGACATGTCATTCCCTATAGGTTGTGTTGCTTTGTATTTCGTATGCTGCGATATGACCAATCGAGGTTTACAGCGTTTCTCAACGGAAATAGTGTGAAACTGTAATTCTCCAATAATCAACGTTCAGTGGTGAGGAACCCTAAATGTCAGAGCAAATAGATAATCATATTTCACCACTCAACTCAAATCAATTAAATTCTTGAATCATTGTACCATCCCCTACAAGTAACAGTCGGTAAAAAGGGTAATCGGGTGCAAATGAAAATATTTGTGATATGATAACGGACACTGTTCAACTCCGTTGCGACGGTTTGATATAATAGTAGCTGTGTTAGGTGCTTGTCGCGGATACCACATTCTTTTTCTGACCTCTGTGCTCGGTGACTTTCGAAAGCATTGAACGTATTTCATTACAAGTTTCTTGCTATCATCAGTGGTGGCTTTTGGGGCGGGCGAGGTGGGCGGTCGCCCGGGCCCCCCCCTGGTCGAAGGGCCCCCCTATTTGGAATATGCGCTTTTTTCAAGGATAATAGCAAATAAACATGGAAATACGTGTACCAATCAAGAATATGATTCCGTACAGATGTGTCAATCATCATCAAATCTCTGCATTTGTTAGAAAAGTCGTGTATCCCGATAATCATCACGTCTCTGCATGCGGTACTGCGGTAGAATTACTTCGTTTTGATGCAGTCTATCCTTGCACGCATGCAATAATAGACATGGCCGACTGTAGCACCTGGGCAAACCTTGCCGTGGTAAAAGATAGATAATAAGAACACAGCGAAAGGGGGATCTGGGTGGCGAAGCCCCCCAGAAGTTACGGTTGGATACTTGAAGGGGGGCCCCCGGTAAGTCTCGCCCAGGGCCCCCCCGTTCGTAGGGCCACCACTGGCTATCATGCTATATAATCCTAATCCTATATAATCCAAATTCGAACTCCAGTAGTTGCCCTCAACTGAGTATAGGCTGATTCCAACTTGATTTGAGCAAATTTTTTATACTATTTGAAGATTTAGAGCAATTCCCTCGTGTAAGTCATTGGTTACTTCACAGCGTTGGCAGTAGCTTAAAGCTCGGTTCGCTGGGTAGCTGTTGTTAATAACCTGCGAACTGCACTGCCTAAGAAAGAGTTAGATCAGTGGTTCTCAACCGCCGGTCCGCGGACTGGTGCCGGCCCGCGACGACTATTCTGCCGGTCCGCCAGACATTTTCTAATTTTATACTTCATTTGCAAAAAAAAATAAGTTGAAGGCTTCTTAATTGATAAAAGAAGCAACACATCACATTTTATTCGAGTGGTGGTGGGATATTAGCAAAGGTGTTTGTCCCGACTCCGAAACGCTTCTTCTTTCGATATTATCGAATCGAAGAAAAATATTCAAGTTGGGGTATTCCAGGGATTCCTAACCGACGATCCCAACGTATCTGTTTGCCTATTCTACAGAGTCGTTGGGACAGAAATTGGATACCAATGACCATTACAAGAATGCCATTGAACCGGGTGCTATCGGCAGTTCATTTCTGAATATTTTAGTTCAATTTGCAAAATAGAAAAAAAAACGATCTCTGAAAAATGCGAACTCGGCAAACAAGGTATCAGATCAGTCGAATCGTCACGCTAAAGCGCCACCCACTATAACGTAATCTTGATGTCTGGCTAGCTCTAATAAAATTAAAATGTCGTGAGCCTAGAAATCAATGGAATGATAATTTTCCTTCCAGGAAAACTACAACTGACCGATAGTGCTATTTGATAACATAGTGGTTCTTGAACGGGGTTCCGAGGTTCATTTGGGGTCCGCGAGACACGTTCCGAAAAATTCAAACTATCCAGAAAAAAACAATTTTTGGAATATAAAAAAATTCTGGCAACTTATTATTAAATCAAACTCGATGGAAGCCGCATAATATAAGGTTATACCATACGTCCTCTTTCAAGAGTATTTGTCGTCTTTTTTGGCATTTTTGAAAGTGTCCTCGGAGGACAAACTTTTGTCCTCGTTTTTGAGAATTTAGGTCATATTTATAGCAAAATGCGACTGATATGCCGTAAATCAACACCGAAGTGACGCTACGGCGGGTATTTCGGGAGATGGGGGGAAAGTTGGCCTTTTTTCTCATATTTTGAGAATTCTCCTCCGGTTTTGCCAGTCTGAAAATTCTGAAAAGTCTCCTCTATTCAGATTTCCAAAATTTGGTAACCCTACATAATATCATTAATCAACATAAAGTAGAATATTTTGGTGCTAAATTATTCAATTTTAAACTTTAGTCTCACCTCGCGCGCTTTAGTTTCACTATGCATGTCTCGATTTTGTTTCGCGTATTCCCACCCAGAAACAAAATACGCATAAATTTACACAATTGAAATCTAACAATCCTCCTGCATTCACAATTACGCGAGCATCGCTTAACGCCATTGAAATACTTTAAACTAGGGGCGCGTAAAAAGCGGCTGCATTATCGGGAGTTCGTTTCCGTGCCAGGACACACCAAGACATAGAGCAATATGGCCAACACGCGACTTCACGCGAAGTGCGCTGGAAAAAAGATCACTGGCAACATGTTGGCTGGAACCTTCGATATTGATATGTTCAGGCACCGAAATAGTCGTCACCGAATAGTGCTAATCTAAGCCACGCGCGGTACAAATGCGATCCGCGGAGGAAAATAGCGATATATTGGTATAGTCTGGGACGGAGAACGAGATTGACACGTCCAAAATTGCATAATTGCTATTACTGCGCACATGGTCGTCAGCATTCCATATAGGCCAGGAGTAGGTTTGGGCGGGGTGCTCACCATTTTTTTTTGTAGTCAGCACGCCAAATTGAGAGGTGGGGTCGCGGAACATTTTCGAATCGGAATTAGTTGTCATGAGGTCGCGACCATAAAAAGGTTTGGAATCCCTGGAGTAGTCGGTTAATCCACGGCCATCGGCCTTCGACACACTACCGCAGAATTTCATGAATGCCGTCATGTCATGAATACAAATAAAACCCTCAAAATGTCACTCTCTAGTATCATTCTTGCAAAAAAATGATTGCATGCTTTTATCGCCATTGCATTTCGGTTTTATTCAATTTTTGAAGGTCTACCGGTCCGCCGACTATTTTTTGAAATTTTACCGGTCCGCGAGCTCAAAAAGGTTGAGAACCACTGACTTAGATGAAATATAGGTTGCCCGGTTTCGCCCTTAATTAGGATACCCTAAATCACACAAAATTTAATTCAATTCCAAAACTGATCAAATTTAGCATGGCAGGACAGAACAACGCCGTGCTCGCTGTAGGCACTACCAGCATGAGGATTAGTCTCAGTGCAACCTACCTTGGAATGAATTGATGTCCTATTCAATGTTTTGTTTTGTTATTTTCAAACAAGTTTTGAGATATTTGTCAGAAATATAAAATAATCAACACCGGGAATGCGGATTCAAACTTGGCGTAAGATATAACTTATGTAGGGGAGACCGGGGACAATTGTAACACTTTTCGTATTTTCCAACATTACGTGTTCTTCTCGTGGAAATTTCACTTCCAAAGTTTTATATAAAGAAGCCAACACCTCGATAGTTGATATGAAAACTAAATTGGAACTCAATCAACAATCAATCATGGAAATTTTGGGTCGCGGAAATCGCTGCTCAAATGTTACAATCGCCCCGTACCCAGGGGCAATCGTACCACCCTTGCGGGGCAATTGTAACAGTGTCATTTATAACCAAACACAAACTGAATGAACAACGAAGACGGAAGCACAAATTGTAATATTGCATGAAACTAAAGGAAGAGACGTTTGAACGCTTCCAAGCTACGCCCCATCGCATTTATGGCATCTGAATGTAATATCACCCTTCGTGTCTTGTTCAAGCTTAAAGTGTACAAGAGACACATTCATTCCATCATCTCCCTACACATATTCGGCCTCTCCTACCAAGGTTCTGTTGTTCAGCGTGCATAATGGGTTGGTCATTCGGTCACCTGCGAAGGTGCGAAACCGACCTGGCTAACATATCTTGGTTGAATGGGCCGATGATAGTATAGTAAAACGAGGACGCAAAATTGTGTGGCGTCAAAGCTATAATGACATTCTTCTGTGCTGTAGAAAATTAACATAAATTGTTCACATCAAATATCAAAATGTAAGTGGGCCATGATCAAAGTCAGAGGACGAGAATTAAGACATGACTATTGAAGTTCGACACACCAAAATTCGATCAACATGAGAAAGGGTGGTTGAATCACGAAAATAACCGAACCGTCAGATTCACATCAGCACTATTGCATGGCCTTTTCGACAGATGATCATGTTAGAATTGGTATCGCAAGGCAGTATCTGTTCTGGTGAACTTCTGGCTGTGGCAAGATTATTCTGCAGTAGATGAATGGTAATACCAACATATGAACAAAGACAATCAGAATTGATAACATATTGTAACGGGGCAAAAGTAACAGAGTGTTACGATTGCCCCTGACACGCTCG